>KE156179.1:67396-88673 GCA_000411075.1 Sisymbrium irio | reverse complement strand
CAAACCTTGTCTTATCAAACTCATTCCATAGAGTTTGTGGCGGCAATCCATTCCACCTGATTGAGTGATTCAGTCAATTCATCCATCCTCCATTCCTTTGTCCTGCCGGGTTGTTTCAAACAAGAAAACGGTTGGATCCATCCTCCATCTTCAAGCCATCCTCCATTCACCGTCTGTAAGTTGGTTCATAAGACCAAGTGCTTATTCCCATCCTCCATCTGGTCAGATCGAGCAAACCTTTATATGTGCCCATATCACTTCATTATTTTTTTCTGGATGGTATTATCAAATTCAGTGGTAGTGAGATCAATTTTTTAAATGAGGTGTATTATTACATATGCTACATGTAAACGTTGTTGCTTGGGCAAAGAAATACTGGATCATCTTTTCTTTCTTTATCATCATGTGCAAGCTATTCAGAGAAGAGCTCATCTCCCTAACATCAATTTTTTTAACGTATCTTTGGAATAGAAGATTTAAGATGTTATCGACTGTAACCATAATCTTTTCAGCTATCCCGTTTCACCGACAACCACTGTTATCATTGATATGACATTTATAGAAGTCGTAACCTGCTAAAATATAATAGATAAGGAACCTCTCAACAAAATGATCTTCACAGAATGAAATTAGAAACAAAGGGGTGGGCTAACACACTATATCATGACCACAATATCTATCGACGGCCTACTCAAATGTATCACACTCTCCCTCTCAATGGACAAAGCCACCCCCAAGATACGTAATTATGACTGTAATAATCTGTAGGTGCAGGATGAGTGTTTCAAGATTTTTATAGTGATTATCTAGGTGCAGGTCATAATGCGCTTGGTAGGGCAAATAGTATTATTGAAGGTGAGCTCCAAGCTATATTATCCGCAATGCAACATGCATGGGTGGAGGACCCCGTGGAGATAAAAAAAACTAATAACAAATTTACCTTCTTCAACTAAACAACATTTCAGTCTGCATAACTGGGTTAGTGATATTTTGCATTGGACTTCACGATTTGACACTACAAGAAAGAGTGTCGAGGTCCAATGAAAAATCCAGATGAAATATGAAATCAGAGAATTACCAAGACATTTGTGACGCTGTATCGAGAATCAAGATAAGTTGGGGTAAATTTGTCGGGAAAAGGCGGGGGAAATTTTTGATCGATAACTTGTCGGAAATGGAAACTCGGGTTGTTGTCGATATAATGCAAAGGCTGACGATCGGAGAATTGTCGGGAAAATGAACGAAACTTTATCGGTGAATTCTTCTAACCGAGCAATGTATGGGCGTCGAAAAGCTGTTTTTAAAATCGTCGGATAAGCATCGGGAAACTATCAGGAATGAATTTGAGGGAAGGAGAAGAATTTGATGATCACATTCAACAGCAACATCGACGACGGGAGTAAACAGAGGTCAACGAACCATTAATTGTGGAGGGAAAAACAGTTGTGATTCATGTGTCTTATAATAAATGTGTGTATCTATTTAAACAGGTGTAAAAAGTTGTTGTCTCCTTCAAAGTTTAAATACAGAAAATCGTCGGCCAACATATAACCTTTGAAAGGATCCGTGAAAAAACTGATTACAATAAAAAAAAATTCTTTCATTTTCGGTGAAACTCAACATCCAAACCGTGTATATTTCAAAGGAAAAGACGAATGTAAGTGTTGTGACAAGAAATTAAACGGGTCAGACAATTCTGGCCGTGGAAAATTAAAGCGGCAGTGAAACCAGATAGTAATGGGAGAAAGAGAAGAAGCGACCGATTATAAAAAAGAAGGCACAATAGAGAATTTGTCAAGCAGAGGTGGAAAGAGAAAGGCCGGCGAATGTCTCATCCAATTTACAAACGTCGTGGATGTACAAAGGTCTGGATGAAATAATCGGGAAATAAGAGATTAATATAAGGCAGGTTTTACAGGATTTATGGAACTTGCTGGAAACTAAGGTAAGATGAATTGTCCTTGTTTGAAATGCGATAATTAAAAATTCATTGCTATTGAAACTATTTGGAAGCATTTGTTTTTAAAAGGATTTACACCGGGATATTTCATTTGGTTTTCGCATGGTGAGGATTTTGGAAACTTGCCTTCAACTAGTCGTGCTAATATGGAAGAAATAGATGATATAGAAGATGTTTTGGTTAGAGAGGAAGGTAGTTCACACCATTTTGAAGAATATAATTTGGGCAGATGGTGATTGATGTTTTTCGTGGAAATGTTGATAACGAAAATGTATGTGAGGAACCCAAACCGGAAGTAAAGAAATTTTATGAGATGTTTCAAATTGCTAGGAATCTGATATATGATAGTTGCAGTCAATGTCAGTCTGCTTTATCTGCTGCAACTAGGTTGATGAGTATTAAAACTGAATAGAATTTTCCTAAAGAATGTGTAGATGCAATTGCCCAATTTACGAATTAAAGAGTATATGCCTGCAGATAATGTAGCACCCAGCTCATATTATGCTATTCAGAAATTGGTTGCAGGTTTTGGTTTACCTTATAAAATGATAGATGTTTGCAGAGATAAGTGCATGATATATTGGAAAGAAGATGCTATGTTGGATGAATCCATATTTTATGGTAAAGACAGGTATCAATAATTGATTGGGAAAACTAGAATTCCATTTCAGAGAATGTGGTATTTGCCGATCACATACCGATTGAAATGGCTTTACCAATCTTAATGAACCGCTGGAGCAATGAGATGGCATGGAGAACATGAATTCACCGGAGATATTGCTCATCCTTCTGATGCGCAAGCATGGAAACATTTTCAGAATTTGTATCCTGTTTTTGCAGAAGAAGTACGAAATGTGTACCTCGGCTTATGTACCGAACCTGTTTGGAAAGAGTGGGATGGAATATTCTCTTTGACCAGTGATTGTGACACCTTATAATCTGCCCCGGAACTATGTATGAAAAGGGAATTTCTGTTCCTGACAATACTTGTACCCGTTCCACACCATCCATGCCGATCACTAGATGTGTTCTTATAACCTTTGATAGAGGAGCTTAGAATGTTATGGTTTGAGGGAAAGGTGATGTATGATGTGTCAAAGAAGAAGAATTTAAACGTGAAAGCTATATTGATGTGAACAATCAGTGATTTTCCGGCAAATGAAATGTTGTCCGGTTGGACAACACATGGGAAACTATCATGTCCTTACTGTCAGGAAAGTACAGATGTTTTCCAGTTGCGAAATGGGCAGAAATCCACTTGGTTTGATTGTCATCGGCGATTTTTGCCGCATAGTCACCTTTATAGAAGGAATAAGCGGTTATTCCGTAAAAACAGAGTTGTTCGTGAGGGTCCATCTTTGATGTGTGATGGCTGTTCTATACTTGGACAGTTTCAGGATTTTGACATCGACACCACAGCTACATGTGTTAGTAATGGACATGAGAAAGTTCAAGGTTATGGGCAGTACCATAATTGGCAAAAAAAATGCATTTTTGGGAGGTACTATGTTGGGAAGCACATCTACTTAGGCATAACCTGGATGTTATGCAAATTGAGAAGAAATTTTTTGACAATATCATCAACCAGTGTTGAATGTTCAAGGGAAAACAAAAGATAATGTGAAGTCGCGTTTATATCTTCCAGATATATGTTCCCGCAAAGAACTGCATTTAAGCGCCAACGGAAAAGCTCTGGTTCTAATTTATCACTTAGGTCTGAACGCAAGAGCTGAGTTATTCGAGTGGATATGTTCTGATGTCAAATTTCCCGATGGGTATGCATCTAATTTGGCTAATTGCATAAATGACCATATTGGAAAATTATATGGGATAAAGAGTCATGATTGTCATGTATTCATGCAATGGTTGCTACCTTTTGTGTTTGCAGACCTCTTAAACATAAACTTTATCCTTTATAGTTAGTTGATCATTACATTTCCTCATGGGATAAACTTTTCTATTACAAACATATAAAACACATAAACTTTATCCACTTACTTTGTTCGTCTATTATACAGATTTACCTTTTTCAAAATTTACCTTTTTATCATTTTTGAGTAAGAGGTACATTTGCACAATGGTCGTCGTTTCAGGTATGGTAAAATGGAGATTGAAAATGTAATGCCTCAAATTCAAGGAAATAAACACCAGAGTTCAAGAGCCTGTACAACGACACACAATCCAAACTCGTTGCAGCCACCGACCACTTAGCTCAAATGTCTTCTCAGGTTCAGGATGCTGTCTTTTGGCAATGTTATGAAGGACAAGTACTCTACCCTTGTACCTCCTTCTCAGTCGAGTAATGACATCACGAGTGGTTAATGTTTGTAGAATATACATTTTTTTGATGTATAATATGGTCTTTTCATGAGATATTGTCTGATATTTTACTTTTGTCATGCACTTTCTGTATTGTATGTTCGACGCTTTCCACCCTTTTATCAACCCTGATGTAATGATGTTACCAAAATCGGTGTATATTTGTTGTGGATCCATTTAAAACATTAATCAAGCTTTATTGTTTCCATTCCAATTTAATTGGGTCTTACGACATTCTGTTTTGAGGATTAGAAAACATTTCCTTCTCTTTGTTTTGTCAAAGAGCTCCAATGACCTCTCTCTCGCTACTTTCACATTACTGTTTCATTTTTATAAGAATTATCATAATCTTGTATAAATGGAATTTACAGTATTAAAAAAAACATAACAAATACATAACATAACAATTGACAACTCCATACACATTAGTGAAATAGATAACAAAGTAAACAATTTGTTTTTAAAACTAACGAAAGAGAGCAAGTAAGAGTCCAAGAGAGAACCACTATATAACAACTAAAAAAGTAACACAAATAACAAAACATCAATCCTAACATATCACACCTTGAATAATATAAATATTGAATTATTTAAATTAATAGATTATATATCAATTTTTATCCAAAATATTTTGTCCTGACTGTCTAAAGTTAAAAAAATACTTTTATATATTTAGTTTAAGTTACTTTAGTAAGATTTTAACACTTTTATCAGTTTATGGTTGCATTATCACTAATATAAAATTTGATTAAATGTCAACTTCATATAATGATTATAAACTAATATATAATTTATTTTCTTGATTCTCTAAAGTTCAATAATATTTATAAACGTCTAAACTTATATAATTTGTTTCTCTCCTACAAAAATGAAACCCTGAAAATTTTAACTTTTAACGTAAAACCGTAAGAGAAGAAAAAAAGAAGGATACTTTAAAATAAAATAAAGTCGTAACTGTACGAAATATCAGAACCCTTTTTCTTAGATTGAAATATTAATTTCAGTCTGTAACTGTACGAAAGAGAGAGTATAGATGCACGCTCACGCGTGTAACATACTTCCCAACCCGACTACCCGAGCATGCTCTCTCTAAAGCCTGCCCTTTTTCAATCCCAAAACATTTTTTTGGTCAACTTAACTAATCAAAACAATTTTCACAATATATTCGTTTGGGATATATATGTCGAAAATAGTATTTGAAACCATTATTAATACTTTAACAGGATATCGATCTAAAAAAAAGGATATCAATCTAAACAGTAAATACTATATTCTAAAGTATAAAAAATAGAGTGTAATACATATGTGAAATCTAGATTGGAAAATCAGCATTAACATAAAAAATTGGCTTTGAGTTATGCTGACCTATTTATATACAATACAATTTCTATAATTAACTCTATAAATTAATAATATTTATAAATTAATAAATTTTTCCAGTTATAAATCGGATTAATATAAATAAATAAAAAATTCGATAAAATAATAATTTTTTGAAACCACTATCTAAATTATGACCTCAACAATAATATAAATTAATAATTAGATAGATTTATGCATATATATATATGTAAGATTATATACTAATATATAACTATCCTATTTTATTTTTACTTTAAATTAAGATTTACTAATGTTTTATCTATAATATTTATCGTATTAAAACAAAACTTATAAAGATTTTTACACGAAAAAAATAATTTTAGATATGATGATTCATTTTATATTTCTAAATGTTTTAAAATGTATTGTAATATTAATTTTATTTTCATCATTGTGAAGTATAGTTATTACGTTTTATACATGATGTGCATATAAATATACATCATTTTTTACATAACTATTCAATGTATTTTATTAAAATCTATTTTAATATGATAATTAATTTTAACTCTATAACTTTAAGTTTGTATATATTATTTTGATTAATAAATTTATTTATATTTCTTAGATTAAAATTATTTTCTATAAAAAACAATATTATGGACTAAAAATATATTTCTATAAATTAATTTATATATTAATAATTCTATAAATTCATAAATTTTTGAAAATCCATATATTAAATTATTAATTTATAAAAGTTTCACTGTATTAGAAGTGGACATTGTCTTTTTTTTTCTTGGCTTTGTACCTTGCAACAAAAAGGAAAATAGTAATAAGAAATGACAAAAACAAGAACAATGGTAAAGTTGATTACCAAGAAAAATAATAAGGACAATCTTTGAAAAAAAACTAAAATCATAGCAGTTTTTAATTTCTATCTACATAACATAGAATCAAAACACGAGTTCAAGACATAATCCAAATACATAAACAGATACCAATCTATAATACCAAACACATTCAACAAACCCAAAAACTCAGAAACCTTAAAAAGCGAGTTCAACACATAGATTTTGGATTTTATTAAAATGATATTAACACAATTAAAATTTTCAATAAATAAAAACTATTATATATTAAAGGAAAAATATTTAAAATCATTTTTATCGATAGGGCAACACCACATTTGTCCTTACAGTTTTATCAAACACCTAAAACTCAATTATGAAGATTTTAATCTACTAAATTTAAACTCTTCTTCTTAATTTGGTTTAAAAATAAATATCAATCATTAAATTAATCATAAAATCAATTAATAATAATAACTAAAACTTTTTTAAGAAAAAAATATTTAATATCAACTAATATAATTTGATAAATATCAACTGAAATTCTCCAGAACACTAGTGGCTCTAATCTTAATAATAAATTTGTATTTTATTTAAATAATTTAAGATGTCATATCACATTTGGAATCACAGTATTTTAAAATCATAATTTTTGTATGTAATATTTTGTCATTATAACTAGATTGAAATCTAGAAGAGTTTGTGATACATTAAAAAACTTAAAGATTGAAGACAAATCTGGAAAAAATAAAATGATTTTTTGTTAAGTGAGATTATACAAATTTCTAAGGTTTTATAAACCTAAAATTTTGAATTTAAAATAATAATTAATATTGTGCAATTGCACATGTATTATCTTACTAAAAGAAATAATTAAATAAGGTACATTTTTAAAAATGTCTGTAACACCGCCACTCTTTTTGTTACACTCGAAACAAATACAATGGGAAGCATTTAGTAATGATTAAAACTATGGAAACAATTAAATTTTGTTTGTCCGTAACAGTTGTACAAGAACTAGATTGAATCAGAATCAAAATTGTATCTCCAGAAATAATGATGTGATATTACATTATATAGTAAACCAAATCTTACACTTAAAAGACTTTCCCATCTCTTAAACGATTTTAATCATTTAATAGCCCCCTCTCTTTCAAATGACAGTTATCTTCTTACCGCGTTTTTAACAGCTACCAGCTAATTTCTTTATATCTGCAAAATGTTTTTTTTTTAATTTTCTATGAATGGGAAAAAAGTAAAGATAAGGAAAAGTAGAAACCTAAAAATGGTAAAAAAAAAGAAAATTAAATTTTTGCAGAATAAAGTAGATTGCGAGGTCTTGATGATCATCACATACAGTTTAAGAGTATCCATATATAGATAAATAACTAAGATTCCTTTTTTTTCCAGAGAGGAAACTTTTTTTTGTTTAACTCTCTGCCTCGAAAAATCTTTTGTCTTTCTCTCTCTCTCTCTAAATCTAAATATTATATACTCTCTAAATCACTTTCTCTCTAAGACCCATTCATATTTAATCCAATAAATCTCATTTTCCGTCGACGTTCCTGCACATCAACACTTCCACTTTCTCTCTCTCTCTTAGCTTTTTGTCCGAGACACTTGCAAGAACAAGCAAGCAAAAGAAAGTAACATTTTTTCATTTTCTTGATTTTCTTGAAAAGATGACTGTTGAACAAGATTTCGTAGGCTTGGACCAGTTTCCTGTCGGAATGAGAGTTCTTGCCGTTGACGATGACCAGACTTGTCTTCGTATCCTTGAATCCTTGCTTCATCGTTGTCAATACCATGGTTCCTCTCTCTCTCTCTCTAACTGCTTTCTTTCATCTTCTAACATTTCATGTTATGAGATCTGTTTGATGAGTTTTCTCCAAATGGGTTTGTTTAGATTCAGTTGGATAATATATTTTCTTGATCTGAGACTATTTTTTTGTTTTTCTTGTTTTGTGGAATCTTTGAGAAAATGATTCAAATAGCTATCTTACCTAACTTCATGTAGTAAACTTTAGTTTCTGATTGGATCTTTCCAACAACATAAATCAAATTTTCAATGATTTCACATTTTTCAATAAACTCAAGAACACATTTGATTTGTTCGGATCTATGCAATATTTAGTTGTTACATGTGTCAGAGAGCTCATTGTTGAATTGAATTTTGCTTCTTTACTGAAAATTAAATATTAAAATAAACAGAAACTTTATGGCTGCAGTTACAACAACGAACCAAGCACAGAAGGCTCTAGAGTTATTAAGAGAGAACAAGAACAAGTTTGATCTGGTTATTAGCGATGTTGACATGCCTGACATGGATGGTTTCAAACTTCTTGAGCTCGTTGGTCTTGAAATGGACCTACCTGTCATAAGTAAGTCAACTAATTTTTTCCGTTTATTTAATCATTTTTTTCCTTCAATGACTGTACATGAAGAGTTTTGATCTTTAGACTTCTTGATTCTTGGTTTGGCTTCATGATGATGATGTTCTTGTATATAAACTCTGCAGTGTTATCTGCACATAGCGATCCAAAGTATGTGATGAAAGGAGTTACTCATGGAGCTTGTGATTATCTACTTAAACCGGTTCGTATCGAGGAGCTGAAAAACATATGGCAACATGTGGTGAGAAGCAGATTTGATAAGAACCGTGGGAGTAATAACGGTGATAAGAGAGATGGGTCAGGAAACGAAGGTGTTGCAAATTCTGATCAGAACAATGGGAGAGCGAATAGAAAACGTAAAGATCAGTATAATGAAGATGAAGAAGAGGAAAGAGAAGATAACGATGATCCTTCATCTCAAAAGAAGCCTCGTGTTGTTTGGACTGTTGAGCTGCATAAGAAATTTGTAGCAGCGGTTAACCAATTGGGATTCGAGAGTAAGTTTTGTTTAAATGTCATTTAATAAAGTGTTATCAACACACGCTTCTGTATGCTTTTAATGTTGTGTGTTGTTTATGGTTGCAGAGGCAATGCCTAAAAAGATTCTTGATCTAATGAACGTTGAGAAGCTCACTAGAGAAAACGTTGCAAGTCACCTTCAGGTTTTAAACGAATCTTTTCATGTTTGTTATTACGCAATGGAAGCTTCGTTTTTAAACCTTCTCTCTTTGTGGCTGCAGAAATTTCGTCTTTACTTGAAGAGGATAAGTGGTAATCAACAAGCTATTATGGCAAACTCTGACTTACATTTCTTGCAAATGAACAATGGACTTGATGGTTTCCACCACCGACCAATCCCTGTTGGAACCGGTCAGTTCCATGGTGGAGCCGCTGCTGCAGGAATGAGACCTTTCCCTCCAAATGGGATTCTTGGCCGACTTAACACTCCTTCAGGGATCGGTGTCCGAAGCCTTTCTTCTCCTTCTTCAGGAATGTTCTTGCAAAACCCAACCGATCTTGGAAAGTTTCACCATGTCTCATCACTTCCTCTTAACCACAGTGATGGTGGAAACATACTTCAAGGCTTACCAATGCCTCTGGAGTTCGACCAGCTTCAAACAAACAACAACATGAGAAACATGAACAATAACAGCAAAAGCATCACTGGGAACTCAATGTCTTTTCCTAGCTTCCCTACACAACAAAGCTCCCTACCTAATTTGGTTCTGGAAGGTCACCCACAAGTATCTCCTTCAGCCTTCCCTGGACACCAGATCAAAAAACGTTTGGAACATTGGCCAAACGCTGTATCATCATCGTCGTCTCTTCCTCCTGCTCAAACCAGTAATAGCATCCGTCATCAGTTCGATGCCTCACAACTACCACATTCTAAATCTGACTCTTTGGAATGGAACACGCAAAATGGATCATCAAGTTATTCTATCCCGTTCTGTGACTCTACAACTCCACTGATTCCAGCTTTGGATACAAATCCCCGAGCTTTCTACAGAAGCACAGAGTTTGATTCTAATGCAAATGCGCAGCCTGGTGAAGTCTTCTATGATTCATTGCAGATGAGACAATCAGGGAACTACGGTCCAACCACGGATGCTATGTTGAATAGTAACACGAAGGAAGGATTCATAGTGGGACAGCAGAAGTTACAGAGTGGATTCATGGGAGCAGAAGCTGGTTCTTTAGATGATATAGTCAACTCCACAATGAAGCAGGTGTGAGACTGATCATTAAATCTTTTTTGGCCAAGAGAAGCATTCTGATTGGAAGATTATTATAATGATCTCTGATGTTGTGAAATGTTTTTGCTCTCATTGTGGGTGACAGGAACAAAGCCAAGGAGATTTGTCTGGTGGAGATTTGGGATATGGAGGCTTTAGCTCACTCAGAACATGCATATGACTATGAGAGAGAACATTTAGACATAAAATCAAAAACCATCTTTGTGATTGCTTGTCTCTTTGTTTCTCATATTTTTTTCTCTGTAATGAAACTGTAAACTATTTTTTTTTTCTCTTCTTTCCCACTGGTTTATAGCAATTTTAGGCTCCAAGGGAATAATAATAAATAAATTTTTACTTTAGTTTTAGTAATTTCTCGTTTGACTTGCTGTTAAGCTTTTGTATCTGTAAAAGATTGAACAAATCTTTATGAGTCTCTAAAATCAAACACGGTCTGAAAAGTTTATCACTAGCCTACGGAGAAAACATAGACACCCTACAGAAAAAAAAGGCTATAAAGAGAACGAATTATGAACATATCCTCCCTTTTCCAGAAGAAAAAAGAGAGTGTGAATTATTGTTCTAAATAAAGTGATGATGACGAATAAAAAGCTTACAGAGATTCCATTGTACTCGCCACTCGAGCCAACTATATTAAAGTCAACTCAAGTTGGTATTGTATTGTGCATTGTACTTTGTACATGTTTCGAGTGCTGAGGTGTTATTATTATATTTAACTACAATTTATGATTGAAAAAACGATTCCACACATGGGACGAAGCAGAAGAATGTGTTTCTGGAGAAACCTGTCTCGTACTCTTTCATGAGTCAAAATACTCATAAACTTAAAAGGTAAAACGAAACACTTGTTAAGAAGCTTAATTTGCCTTGTTGTATTGTATCCTACCATTGCCACGAGCTTGAAGTCGGCTTGTTCAACAGCAGATAAACTTATGTTGAGGGATAAGTTCTTGGATCCACAACTCTTGGTGATGAACAATAGCTAGCCATTGTCTAATTTGTCATAAATATATTGGATGATATCCATCGTGATTATCCATCCAAATTGTTTATTATTTACATTTTACTTTTTTTTTCTTTCTTTTTTAACACAATTTTATTTACATTTTACATCGGTTAGATATAAACCACAAATCACATCTGTGATTACATGGAGGTACTTGAAAGGATTGCCCTTAAAACTAAGATCAGACATATCAGAAATCTGCACAATCGTTTGAAATGTTACTTACATTTCGAACTCCACCAAACTCTACTTAGAATTATTCAAAAATTCAGTAAAATCACCTATCATCATCCACGGGAGATTTACCAATATAACATTTGACTATTTGAGAAATTTCTAAAATCAAAATGAACCATTAGAATAAATGGGAAAGTTATGGAATTATCCTTCTCTAACCATTACGATTTAAACTCTGCCCACAATTCAACCGTTCTTTCAAAATAAAGTAACGTCGGTCGTTTATAAATTCTTGGGAATGCAGGCAGTACTGTTGATTGATGAAGATTGGCTGTAAGTTGAATCAGAAGTAACGTTCAGAACCGTGCTTATAGTGTACCGAAGAAGGTAACCGCCTCAAGCCTCCAATTTACAAATGATATATTAAGCCTCCAACTTAAGATTTTTAGTTATCTGAATATATTTTTACCTATAAATCTATTTACTTAGTTTCAAACTACAATAATAATTTATTTTAAATTTATTTGTACTAGTTGGTTCATTAACTTTCATGCTAGTTTTGAGTTTTTTTTCTCATAATTCTCATAATTTTTTATGATATTATATTAATAAATTTCTAAATTTTCCTTTTAATTCATTAAAATCAACATATATATTAATATATATTATTACAAAATGGTCATATATAATTTTCAATATTGATTTTACTGAATTATATATAACTTGTATTTTTATAAGAAATATTATTTACAGCTTTTATATAGTTTTATAAACATTAAACATATATAGCTTTTATAGTAGATGTTACAGAAAATTTAGAGCAAAAGTACAAGGGAAGGAAAAATCAGTATGTATATAAATGTAAATTAATCATTACATCCCAAGTTTTGATTCTTAAACCATTAGTAGCTGAGCTTATAATCGAATCTTTCACATGTACTTCTTCAACTGTTGCGGTTTTATCTCCGTTGACTCTTACACACTCTATACTGTAAGATTAATAATATAATTTAGTAATGTTAGCTGCCGTAAAATTATATACATTCCAATCATATAATATGCAATTTCCATACTTTTAAACCTAATTCCATGGCCTCGACCAGAGGTGATCCTTGTTATATAGAAATGAGAAGATTCACTCTCGATTGCGATAAAACCATCACCAGACTTGTATTAAAGAATATCGACTTAACTCGGCTGAAGGTGCCGGTGATATTCCCCTATCAATGTGTAGTAATGCTCACGGAGAGGTTTACGATACTCAACAACCAGTTACTTGTCTCTTACCTTAGCCAAAGACAGTAGCTAGTTGCATAAGAGATTACAAACCACTATGTCTCAAGAGTACTCTGACAACTTAGCTTAGAGATGAGATATTCATAAGGCTTATACGGTGAAGGTTTGCGGTTTAACAAAGATTTGGAATTCAATCACGCCTCTCTTGGTTTCCCCAAGCTCTGTCAAATATTTTTCAAAACTCTGTCATGTTAAATCCATCCTCGTAGGTAAAACAATATAGAAACAGTCAATATTTTGTCGACTCCTGTGTTCACTTTGCTGTTCTGGTCTGTAAGAAAGCGAGACAGGACTCATCAATCCAGCTTCCTTGAATAAGTAAGCCTGTAAAATCCGTTTTCGGTTAATAACACAAGTACAGAACACGAGAAAAATTATGCAAACTAACAGCTTGCGCTGTACTGTATAGAGTCATACCGACAAAGGCATACAAAGATGAGCACGGATAAGCTGAGACATTGATTTTTTGACCGACAATATTATGTTTAATAGCTCTATTTAAATATGTGTGCAGCTTGAGAGGCGCTTGATACTACGGTGCTTAAGTCTAGAATGAGATTTTCAGCTGAAGAAGAATTGTTTATTTCCCATTAGAGCAAGTAATGAAGATATATTTCTAAATTGATTTATTTTCAAAAGAGAAATATTACTATTTACAAGACTTACGAACCTCCAGAACAGATTCAATTTGGTTTTTTGAAGTGTATTTTTAAAAATTACTTATCCATTTGCAGATCAAAACTCGATGAAAACCAAAAAAAAAAATAGTTCAGTTTAGAGAAAAATTAAAAACAAAGAACTAAATGGTTTTGAAGTACCCAATTGTAGGGAACTCATTTGCAAAATGGCTGATCGATTTAACTGAACAGAAACCAAAAAGTCGTGTTAAAAGAAAATCCAAAGTCAATGGAATTGGTTTATCTGTTTGGTTTTTAAAAAATTTAGTCAGTTCAGTTCCAAAACAGAACTTTTATTTTGACTAAAAATTGGTTTATTTCGGCGTTATTTTGAAATGTCAGTTACTTTCGTTTTTTTTGGCATATCAGAATAGCACAAACATAACTAATTCTGCTACAACTTTTTATCAGAGAACCCGCAAACAATCAAGAACACAAAGAGCAATAACAAGATGATGACAACAAGAAATGAATTTGCAAAACAAAGAAGCAAATACGAAGAAGATAATTTCAAAGACACATGATGCAAATGATAAGCTACATGATTAATTGGAACAAGAGAAGCAATGCAAATAATACCAACAAGATGAGCAACATGAATTTATCAAAACATATGATGCAAAAGGATAAACCACACGACTAATCCGAATAAGAGAGGCAAACAGGACCAAATGATTTTATCACAAGACTTGTGATGCAAAGTATGAAACATTACTACTAGTATATCAAGTAAAAGATCGTTGCACTTAACAATGAGGTGGTGTCACCTAAAAACACTGACTAATACTTAGACTCTCACCTATTTATATCTCCATGACACTTTGACAAACAGAAAATGTTAGTATAGCGTAAATTTACCAATCGCTTCTATATATAAACAATATGAGTATAAATATATGAAGCTGAACAAAAAAAACACAGAAACAAGTTCTAGGCAAAAACGTCATATGACTAATTGATAACGACATCTAAAATTTCATTCAAATTTGGCTGAGTCTCAAATAACAAGGCGAGACCCATAACAAGAATAGCACCAGGAACGAATAAAACTAAAAACACTAACATGAAACATAATTAAGAACATATGCCAAAAGATTACAAAACTAAATCAAGTAGATATCATCAACCATAAGAAACAAAGTAATAAGGAAAGTAAAGAAGTCTTAAATTTAGCAGTCAAAACTATTCATATATCAAGTAAAGAAGTGTCATATTTAGCAGTCAAGCCAATTATGTGAGCAGAAACATATAAAACAGAGACAAGAAAAATGAAAGGTAAAAAAAGTATATGTCTAGAATAGCGCCTAACGAACATGTTGAAGTAAGGGGAATTATGACAAACACACATTAAAAGCAAAAATCTCTCACATAAGTACGTGAGAAAGTTACAATGATAGCAAATTGTATATCATAGCACGATTCAAACTACAAAAGCAAAGAGATAAGTTCAACATAGAGATATACACACAAGGAAAAAAAAATATCTTAAGCCAGAAATAGGGATTCAACAAATTATAATCAAGGGAAATTTATCATAAACTCAATACCAAATTCTGTAAATAGTTCCTTTAGAACTACAGAAATTAAAAGCAAAAGCAATAGGCATATCTTTCAAAGGATTTGAAATGAATATAACCTGAAACTCATAAAAGGATATGAAAGAAAATAGGAACAACAATCAATGAATTTGCAAAACAAAGAAGCAAATAGGAACAAGATAATTTCAAAGACACATAATGCAAATGATAAGCTACATGAGTAATTGGAACAAGAGAAGCAAAGCAAATAATACCAACAAGATGAGCAAGATGAATTTTTCAAAACATATGATGCAAAAGGATAAGCCACACAACTAATCCGAATAAGATAAGCAAACAAGACCAAATGATTTTATCACAAGACTTGTGATGCACTTAACAATAAGGTGGAGTCACCTTAAAACACTAACTAATACTCTCACCAATTCATATCTCCTTGACACTTTGACAAATAGAAAAATGTTAGTATAGCGTAAATTTACCAACCGCACCTATCTGTAAATAATATGAGCACAAATATATGAAGCTGAACAAACAAACAAAAACAGAAACAAGTTCTAGGCAAAACCGTCATATGACAGAATGAATAACGACATCTAAAATTTCAATCAAATTTGGCTGAGTCTCAAATAACAAGGCGAGACCATAACAAAAATAGCACCAAGAAAGAATAAAACTAAAAAAAACTGACATGAAACATAATAAAGAACAAATGCCAAAAGATTTACAAAACTAAGGCAAATCAAGTAGAAATCATCACTCATAAGAAACAATGTAATAAGGAAAGTAGAGAAGTCTTAAAATTAGCAGTCAAAACTATTAGTATAGCAAATAAAGAAGCGTTATATTTAGCAGTCAAGCCAATTATGAGAGCAGAAACATATAAAACAGAGACAGGACATAAGAAAAGTGAAAGGTAACAAAAATAATGTCTAGAACAGCGCCTAACTAATATGTTAAAGAACAGATGACAAAAGTAAGGGGAATCATGACAAAAACACATTAAAAGCAAAACATTACTCACATAAGTATGTCAGAAAGTTACAGTGATAGCAAATTATGTATCATAGCACGACTCAAACTACAAAAGCAAAGAGATAAGTTCAACATAGAGCTATACACAAGAACTAAAAACAATATCTTAAGCCAGAAATAGGGATTCAACAGATTATAATCAAGGAAAGTTTATCATAAACTCAATATCAAACTTCTTTAAATAGTTCTAAAGGAACTATAGAAACTAAAAGCAAAAGCAATAGGTATATCTTTAAAAGGAGTTAAAATGAATATAAACTGAAACTCATAAAAGGATAGGAAAGAAAATAACCTGAAATTCTTATGCTGATCTTTGAAAACCGGAGGAAAACATCAGTATCTTTGTTTACTGTTCTATAGTACCTGCGTAAAATCAAAGACAAACGGTTAAGCTATAGAGACAGAATGTATTTGTAGACAGTAGACTTGTTCATAAAATAAAGCATCACTGAATAAATTATAAATTAACATACCTGAAATAGAAGAAGAAAAAATAAACTTTAAGAGTTCATGAAATTGGTATTTAAACTTATGTTGTAATTACCTTACCATTACACTTAGAACCGAGTAAAAGTCCAAGAGACTGAGTAGAAATGCGAGTAGTCTAAAAGGTGAGACAACCTTATCATTCGCATTCTATCATCAAGGACATTCAGTTGCCTTTTCATCTAGTTTGAGTGACTACGATCTCAGGCAATACGAGAGAGAGAATCATTTACCATCAGTGACATTTCCAAGAGGTAATTCAGATTACCTTGTCTTTAGGAGGATTTGTTTATCGCTCCATGATAAGAAACCGAGGGAGAAGCCTCATTCAAGTTCTGGCATCATTGTAGGACGAGGCATTTGCTCATAGTTCGGTGAACATGAAGCCTAGGGACGAGCTCGTTTACATTATGTCATCCGGGACATTTAAGAGAGGTAATTAAAATTACCTTGTTTTTATTATAGCAGACAATTGGACGACATGCTCATTTGTATTATGGCATTTGGGACGTTTCAAAGAGGTAATTAAAATTACCTCAAATCTTAGATGAGGCATTTGTTTATAGCTCGGTCACTGGGAAATTTGAGGGAAGCTCATCTACGTTATGGCATCAGGGACATCTCAAGAGGTAATTAAAATCACCTCACATTTGATTATAGATCGGTGACTAGGACAAGCTCATTTGCTTTCTTTTGCCTTTTCACATCTCTTGAGTGACTAGATCTCAAGCATTAAGGATGTTTTGTAGCTTTTCACTTAGCTTAAGTGACGAGGATCTCAAACATTTCCAGAGGCTGTGTCTTTAACTCGGCCTAAAGAGCACAACCAAAGGACAAGCTCATATGTGTTCTGTCAACAGACACTTAGAGAGAGGTAATTAAGATTACCTCAATTGAGGCATTTGATTATAGCTCATTGCCTACAAAATGAGTTATTCAAAGCGGTGGAACAACCTCATTTGCATCAAGGACATTTCAGGGGCAGTTCAGAGAGGTAATTAAAATTACCTCAATACTAGGACGAGGCATTTGCTTATTGCTTGGTGACTAGGAAACGACGGGACAAGCCCATTTGCATTCTTTTACCATCGTGAGCATCAGGGATGTAGCTTTTCGTACATGCATCAGTGACATTTTAGAACGAGGCTTTTTCTTTATAGCTTGGTGAGTAGGAAACCGAGTTATCTACTGAACCGGGACGAACACATTTGTGTTTTCGCAACAGGGACGTTTCAAGGTAACCTTAGTTACCTTGATTATAGGACGAGGCATTTGTTTAGTGACAAGGGATACCACAAGCTCATTTCCACTATGGCATTCGGGACACTTCAGAGAGATATGTAAGATAACTTTGCTTCTATTAGAGCACTAGGGACAATTCAGAGAGGTAATTAAGATTACCTCGATGCTATTATAGCATTAGGGACACTCTTGTTTCTTTTAGAGCATTAGGGACAATTGGGAGAGGTAATTAAGATTACCTCGATGCTATTATAGCATTAGGACACTCTTGTTTCTATTAGAGCACTAGGGACCATTCAAAGAGGTAATTAAGATTACCTCGATGCTATTATAGCATTAGGACACTCTTGTTTCTATTAGAGCACTAGGGACCATTCAAAGAGGTAATTAAGATTACCTCGATGCTATTATAGCATTAGGACACTCTTGTTTCTATTAGAGCACTAGGGACCATTCAAAGAGGTAATTAAGATTACCTCGATGCTATTATAGCATTAGGACACTCTTGTTTCTATTAGAGCACTAGGGACCATTCAAAGAGGTAATTAAGATTACCTCGATGCTATTATAGCATTAGGACACTCTTGTTTCTATTAGAGCACTAGGGACCATTCAAAGAGGTAATTAAGATTACCTCGATGCTATTATAGCATTAGGACACTCTTGTTTCTATTAGAGCACTAGGGACCATTCAAAGAGGTAATTAAGATTACCTCGATGCTATTATAGCATTAGGACACTCTTGTTTCTATTAGAGCACTAGGGACCATTCAAAGAGGTAATTAAGATTACCTCGATGCTATTATAGCATTAGGACACTCTTGTTTCTATTAGAGCACTAGGGACCATTCAAAGAGGTAATTAAGATTACCTCGATGCTATTATAGCATTAGGACACTCTTGTTTCTATTAGAGCACTAGGGACCATTCAAAGAGGTAATTAAGATTACCTCGATGCTATTATAGCATTAGGACACTCTTGTTTCTATTAGAGCACTAGGGACCATTCAAAGAGGTAATTAAGATTACCTCGATGCTATTATAGCATTAGGACACTCTTGTTTCTATTAGAGCACTAGGGACCATTCAAAGAGGTAATTAAGATTACCTCGATGCTATTATAGCATTAGGACACTCTTGTTTCTATTAGAGCACTAGGGACCATTCAAAGAGGTAATTAAGATTACCTCGATGCTATTATAGCATTAGGACACTCTTGTTTCTATTAGAGCACTAGGGACCATTCAAAGAGGTAATTAAGATTACCTCGATGCTATTATAGCATTAGGACACTCTTGTTTCTATTAGAGCACTAGGGACCATTCAAAGAGGTAATTAAGATTACCTCGATGCTATTATAGCATTAGGACACTCTTGTTTCTATTAGAGCACTAGGGACCATTCAAAGAGGTAATTAAGATTACCTCGATGCTATTATAGCATTAGGACACTCTTGTTTCTATTAGAGCACTAGGGACCATTCAAAGAGGTAATTAAGATTACCTCGATGCTATTATAGCATTAGGACACTCTTGTTTCTATTAGAGCACTAGGGACCATTCAAAGAGGTAATTAAGATTACCTCGATGCTATTATAGCATTAGGACACTCTTGTTTCTATTAGAGCACTAGGGACCATTCAAAGAGGTAATTAAGATTACCTCGATGCTATTATAGCATTAGGACACTCTTGTTTCTATTAGAGCACTAGGGACCATTCAAAGAGGTAATTAAGATTACCTCGATGCTATTATAGCATTAGGACACTCTTGTTTCTATTAGAGCACTAGGGACCATTCAAAGAGGTAATTAAGATTACCTCGATGCTATTATAGCATTAGGACACTCTTGTTTCTATTAGAGCACTAGGGACCATTCAAAGAGGTAATTAAGATTACCTCGATGCTATTATAGCATTAGGACACTCTTGTTTCTATTAGAGCACTAGGGACCATTCAAAGAGGTAATTAAGATTACCTCGATGCTATTATAGCATTAGGACACTCTTGTTTCTATTAGAGCACTAGGGACCATTCAAAGAGGTAATTAAGATTACCTCGATGCTATTATAGCATTAGGACACTCTTGTTTCTATTAGAGCACTAGGGACCATTCAAAGAGGTAATTAAGATTACCTCGATGCTATTATAGCATTAGGACACTCTTGTTTCTATTAGAGCACTAGGGACCATTCAAAGAGGTAATTAAGATTACCTCGATGCTATTATAGCATTAGGACACTCTTGTTTCTATTAGAGCACTAGGGACCATTCAAAGAGGTAATTAAGATTACCTCGATGCTATTATAGCATTAGGACACTCTTGTTTCTATTAGAGCACTAGGGACCATTCAAAGAGGTAATTAAGATTACCTCGATGCTATTATAGCATTAGGACACTCTTGTTTCTATTAGAGCACTAGGGACCATTCAAAGAGGTAATTAAGATTACCTCGATGCTATTATAGCATTAGGACACTCTTGTTTCTATTAGAGCACTAGGGACCATTCAAAGAGGTAATTAAGATTACCTCGATGCTATTATAGCATTAGGACACTCTTGTTTCTATTAGAGCACTAGGGACCATTCAAAGAGGTAATTAAGATTACCTCGATGCTATTATAGCATTAGGACACTCTTGTTTCTATTAGAGCACTAGGGACCATTCAAAGAGGTAATTAAGATTACCTCGATGCTATTATAGCATTAGGACACTCTTGTTTCTATTAGAGCACTAGGGACCATTCAAAGAGGTAATTAAGATTACCTCGATGCTATTATAGCATTAGGACACTCTTGTTTCTATTAGAGCACTAGGGACCATTCAAAGAGGTAATTAAGATTACCTCGATGCTATTATAGCATTAGGACACTCTTGTTTCTATTAGAGCACTAGGGACCATTCAAAGAGGTAATTAAGATTACCTCGATGCTATTATAGCATTAGGACACTCTTGTTTCTATTAGAGCACTAGGGACCATTCAAAGAGGTAATTAAGATTACCTCGATGCTATTATAGCATTAGGGACACTCTTGTTTCTTTTAGAGCATTAGGGGCAATTCAGAGAGGTAATTAGGATTACCTTAATACTATTATCGCAATAGAGACAGTTCAGAGAGGTAATGAAGATTNATTATAGCATTAGGGACACTCTTGTTTCTTTTAGAGCATTAGGAACAATTCATTACCTCCATGCTATAATAGCATTAGGAACT
>KE156179.1:49229-66833 GCA_000411075.1 Sisymbrium irio | reverse complement strand
TTGGGAGAGGTAATTAAGATTACCTCGATGCTATTATAGCATTAGGACACTCTTGTTTCTATTAGAGCACTAGGGACAATTCAAAGAGGTAATTAAGATTACCTTCATGCTATAATAGCATTATGGACACTCTCGTTTCTATTAGAGCATTAGGGACAGTTGGATTATAGCATTAGGGACACTCTTGTTTCTTTTAGAGCATTAGCATTAGGGACAATTCAGAGAGGTAATTAAGATTACCTCGATGCTATAATAGCATTAGGGACTCTCGTTTCTATTAGAGCATTAGGGACAGTTGGGAGAGGTAATTAAGATTACCTCGATGCTATTATAGCATTAGGACACTCTTGTTTCTATTAGAGCACGAGGGACAATTCAAAGAGGTAATTAAGATTACCTTCATGCTATAAAATTATGGACACTCTCGTTTCTATAAGAGCATTAGGGACAGTTGGGAGAGGTAATTAAGATTACCTCGATGCTAGGACACTCTTGTTTCTTTTAGAGCATTAGGGACAATTCAGAGAGGTAATTAAGATTACCTCGATGCTAATATAGCATTAGGGACACTCTCGTTTCTATTGTAGCATTAGGGACAACTCAGAGAGGTAACTAAGATTACTCCGTTTCTATTAGAGCATTAGCCATTAGGGACACTTCAGAGCAATAGGGACACTTCAGAGAGGTAATTATGATTACCTCGTTTCTCCTATAGGACTAGGGAGACTTCATGTGTGTAAAAGAATAATTTTATATACGTCTTTAAAAGATTGATGACAAATGAAATCGCAGATGAAGTAAAGACCCGAAACTAAAAGCGAAAAGGAAATCTATACAAGAGACATAAGCCAGACAGAACATAAGAAAAGAAAGAAAATCAAAAACCAAATGAGTAAAAACAAGACTGAAGGTGAAAAGGAAATCGACAAAAAAGACTTAAACCAAACAGAAAACAAGAAAAGAAAAACAATCAAAAACCAGATGAGAAAACTAAAACAACAGATGACAAGAAAAAAAGAAACATAGCTGACAAAAATCTCTACAAGAAACCTATTGAGAAAACCAAGATAGAATAAGAGGCACCTATTAGGCACGAGAAAGAGAGCCCGGGAGAACAGGAGCGGATGCGAGTAAAATAGCAATCCACTAAAAACAGTGTGAAATAAATATGTAAACTGAACTAAGAAATCTACAGCAATGGCAGCATGACACATGTATGCACTAAAACCAGATCAAGAGTATGAAAGAAGCCAACGATGGTTCTGACCTGATTTTAAAGCAATACGATCTCGAAACTCTTGAGATTTATCCCTTGCAGCCATGTTACAAATCCAGGCGTTTCCTACTTCTTGCTGTCAAATAGCATCCTAACTCCTCCCACGGGTACATTCATGCCTCAAATATGTATCGAAAATAACTGCAGTCCTGAGACAAAAACTTCATTAAATCCCAACAATATATAGAGAGAGACTCATTTTACATCAAAGACCCTATCATTGCCAATACCTTATTCTTTCCAGCAGATTAAAGATTGACCACGATCACACTCATTAGACTCATTCTCCTATGCTTTGGAATATCTGTGGCATAAAGCATGGATGGACATTCCTAAATAAGCAACAATAATGAAACAATCAGAAACGAAGTATACTAAAACTACAAAGTTACCGAAACTTGCTCCTTGTTCACAATTGCTCGACTCAATTCCGTCTTCCGCCCCTGCAATGGGTTAGCAAAACTTCAGTAAGTGACAAAATACCTTGAGAGATCTGTTATAAAATTAATCTGGTGTGCTTTCGGATAAAACTTGCAGCCATGTTACAAATCAAGTCGTTTCCTAATTTATGCTATCATCCATTAACCAACCACCAGAAAACAAAACTTATGAATGAAGAAATAAGAGAATACATTTTATCACAGTTCTGTTCTTGCAAGTCATTATCAATCACAACTCTAAAATAGAAAACAAAGGTTTTTCTTCTAAACCAAAATCATATAAAAGATAAATGAGGAGCGTAAGTTGAAAATATTACGGTGGATTCATTCTTCTTGTCCCTAGCCTGAACTCTCTCAAGAAATCTGTTGGAACCAAGCATGGAACATCCCTGAATAGGCAACAATCAGAAACGAAGTAATAATAGGCAGGGAAAAAATTGAGTATTACCTGAGTAAAATGAGCAGAGATTATAGAAATCATTTCTTCTTTCCAATTTTCTCTTCTTCATCACATCCATCTTCAGGACGTTTGATAGATGGAGGACATGTATACTCTTGTAGATTTCACTGAAGTCGTCATCAAGCTCTGGGTCGTCTGAAAACAAACAAGCACAAGTTTTCTTGGGTTAAAAAGGAAAACATTCACTTTCTTGGATTTTGCAGATTCATATAGTTGACTAATAAAGTTTATGCAACGATAACCGATAACGAAAAACATGGCCTTCTTCTTCAAAAAACACAAGACTTTCCACATTTTACCATGCCGTCAACAAAAATAACAACTAAACACAGATACCATAGTATAAGAGCATTGAGTCCTAAGTACTAACACCAAGATTCCAATTTTCACACAATATTTATGTCACCTAGACGATACTACAGACTCGACACACAGGCTTGGGTCTGACTCATTGTACCTGCAAATTCAATTTATCTTTCATCACACAAAGTGTAAAAAGCCTACAGTTTCTACTCCAAATCCGGGATGACATCATATCAAAGGTTCGTTGAATATTAAGATCTTCGTTACCCTCAAATACCAAGAAAACCCTAAAAGAGTTGCTACCTAATCGCACCGGCAAATTCAAACAGATGGAGTAAAACTAGGGTTCCGCCAAAGAAACGAGGTTTGGGGATTTGGGAGAGAAATGAGCGATCAATTAATTCCTTACGAGAAGAGAATCTTTTTCTTCTTGGCGTTGAGTTTAGAGCGAAACATGGCCTTCTTCTTTCCTTGACCATCCATATCAAGAAAACCCTCGCGAATCAAATCTCATATACATAAGTGCCCCCGTTAACTATTCGATCAGCCAAATCTCTCTTCAGAAACTTGATCGTCGCAGTTTTCTTCCTCGATCCGATTCTTCGTCACCTAATCGCACCTTCATCTACACCAAACGCGTCAATTTCTTTCCCTTTCACGAGAAACAAGAAAAATTGAATTAAAACGGTGGTAAAGAGATTAAACTCACCGGCAAATTCAAACAGATGGAGTCGAATTAGGGTTCTGGCGAAGAAACGAGGTTTGGCTATTGGGAGAGAGAAACGAGCGATGAGTTAATTTAAGTAAATCCCCGAAGAAATAAAATACATTTGGGGATTAAAACGATATCGTTTTGGTCGATGATTATAACGGTCAATAAGTCTGCACCGCTGGCACCAAAATGACAACGGCTCATTTTTTTGTTTTTCAAATTTTCTCAAATTAATATGCATGTGTGAGCGACAGTTTTTACAATTTTTTTAAAAAAATTTTATTGGGATCATGGTTTTAATAAAAAAGGGTAAATTTTGTTTTGATTCTTCTTTAGAACATATTGGGTGTTAGGTGTTCTGTATTCGAGCTGTTCTATTTATTTTGCATGTGATCTCAAGTCTCAGGACATAATTTTCGATCTCAATTCCGTTGTGTTTCTCAAATCCTCCAAAATGTTCTATGAACCAATCCATAAAACTGTTAAGAATCTTTAGTTTCCTTACATTGCCACTAGCTTAAGATTACTGTGAATTTAACAATGTCAACAGATTAACAATATCTAAGCTACAACAGAACCATAGCTTAGGATCCATGTTTCACTAAAAAAAAAGGATCAATGTAGTACATAATTATAGTAATATAAGAGTCGCAGCTGTACTAGTTGTCAGTCAAAGACACTGAAGCTTTCTCTTCTTCTTTGGCTTCTTCCATCTTCACATCAACACTTCCACTAGCTTCTGCAATGTTCTCCTCTCCCTCCAACACATTCAGATCGACGCTTAAGGGTTTTGTTTCTTCCACCGAGTCCTTCATCTCAACATTGTTTAGGTTCGATTTGGTGTCTTCATGAGACTTGAACTGATCAGATGGGGCCGAGAGGATTCTGCTAATGTTACCACTGGTAGATTCGAGTGAACGGAAGCTCTCATTCAGCTTGCCATTAGACGGTTGGTTGTTCACATATGCTTGGACAGATTCACGAGCGTTCTCATCTAAATTTGTGCACATCTGAACAAGTACATAGAGATTAGTATAATACCGATTCAAGACATAAGCTTTCTGCTAAAGACAAAAACGAAGCTTACCTTGTTATAAAGTTGAGCCATTTCGACCCGCTCTTGGTAGTTGTCAACAGCAGCCACCTTTATTTCTTCTGAAGCTGCAGCGAGATTCAGAGAGCGCACGTTAGAGCAAATCAACTTAGCAAATAGAGAAGCTTGTGATGGAACTTACTGATAGGCTGAGTCTTAGGAAGTGCATCAAGCATTTCATCGTCGACCTCAATATTGCTCGCTCCCACTGTGTCAGTGACCTTTACTTCAGCTTCTGGTTCTTCATTCGGCACAGATGATGAGCCGCCAATTCCCTACAGCCAGAGATTCAATAAAAGGTTGAACAACGCCGGCAGAAGACATGAGAATTACGTACAGTCAATGGAAGTGGACACAAACATACATAATAATCCTCAGCATATTCATAATTCAACGCCTTCTCCAGAAGCAGAACTCGCTTTTTCACAAACTCAACAAGTCTTCTCTGCATGTCCCGATAGTAGAACATCGAGTTTACTTGGCCCGCATCAGCAGAAGCATTACTGTTCCCCGTAATACCACTTCCATTATTCTGGTTACTCTGTGCTCCCAGATTGGAGCTTCCACTACCATTCTGTGCTTGCAAGCCAGCTTGCTCAGCAGCAGACAAACTTACGTGAGGGAAGTTCAATTCTTTGCAGATAAGCTCTTGAATCCCCAACTCTTTGTCATCAACAATAGCTTGCCATCGTCCGTACCCATGCCTAAATTTCAAGGAAGGAAAAGAAAACGTGAGCAAGAAATATAAACTGATGTGAGAATAAAACCATACGGTGAGAACAGTGTTGAAGGGTTCATACTTTAAGACAGCACGGAACATTATCTTGTCATGTTCCTCCTTCCAAACTTTTCCACTTCTCAGTCCGGGGAATCTTTCAAGAATGCGGTTAGGGAAAACAGGTTTCGTTGGATGATCTTCTACAAGTTTCACCTGTCAGGCCAAAGCACCGAAAATACTGAGAGTTGAGCAAATATGAGCAACTCAGAATCAACTCGGGCAAAAAATTGGTACAGATCAAACTATAGCCTAGAAGCAACAGAAACCAAAATTGTGCTACATTTATCTTGCGTCGTCGAAGTAGTGTTAACATTTTTAAAACAAAGATACATAAACTCCAAATTACCATGTGGCAACACTGTGCATTGGTTCTCAGAAGACAACTCATAAGTAAAAGAGAGAAGCATATTAGAGGATTACAGTCGATAGACTCACCTTCTCTTGTACTAGCATCAGAACAGCAATTCTGACTAGAACATCATCAATTCTAAGTCCTTCCTTGGGCACACCATCTACAAAAGAAGCCCAGTAAGGTTATATATATTTAACAGGTTAACAAGACAAGCAACAATCACATTTTTAACAAACGGTGAAAGAACAATTATTAGTCACCTGAAAAGTTTAAAGAATTCTCGTCAATTTCTTCAGCAATGTGCTTCAAGAAGAGTACTCCGTATCTGAGAAACAACCATAAAAAATTCAGTTGATTAAACAGCAATTGCCAACCATAACGCCTTTTTATGCGTTTCTGGTAACGACGCTCAAGAGAAGAGTACTAAAGAGCCGAGTCAATACTCTTTTATTTCATCATAGGTCTTCTGCTTTAAACGAGGAACAAATTCCTTCCAGTCGTAATTGCCAACTCCATACCTTCAAATGTTTTGGCCAAACGACAAAAACATGTAAACCAATGTACATCACAAGACTGAGGATATATCGATGCATCGAGGAGATAAAAATGTAAAATCTAGACAGTATAGTTTCTCGTGATTTAAGACGTTATCGAAAAGAAGATACCTCATCAACGTCTGCACAAAAATGGCCCTTTGACTCTGGTTGAAACCGAGTACTCTGAAAGATCTCCCCTCGCCTTCCATCAATGGAGTTGGCTCCGAGTTATCTACAGGAAATAACTTTTAATAAATTGCATGCAGTTTTTTTTTTACTACAAAAATAAATAAACTGCAGGCATTATCAATATCACTAGTTTCAGCTCCATAACAGTTTAAAGAAACTCAGAAACGTGGTAATACCTCGGCCCCTTCTTCTGTACGGCCTTCTACCAGTCTGATTTCCTTGTCCCGGTGCTTCACCATCCGTTGACTCAGCTTCGTAACTTTCATCTCCATCAGAGCTCACATCTTCCAAACCAGCAAGATCATCTTCTTCAACAGATACCAACTAGAAGAAAAAGCCAATAGAAGAATTAGAACAGCGTTGCTGAAAGATGTAACGAAAATGGCTGACCAAAACAACGTAAACCGTCAGTAATTAGGATATATCACAGGTAACCAGAGAATGACGCAAAAAATTATCACACACGAATACAAAAGGCTATAGTTGCTTCGGCCTCCGTCAACTCCAACAAGGGAGTTAAGCCTTTATTAAATACAGTCAACTCAGATATTACTCTCCCAATTGAGCAACGTAAGGGATTCAATAGCTAGGAATGGGACAACGTGAAACAAATTTATGAGGGAGCCAAGAATGAAAAGGATACGAATATGATGCTACAATAGGATAAGGGAGATCAAGAAGATGCAAACCTGCTTGCGACTTCTTTTCCTCTTTCCAAGAGCATTAAGTTCCTCAGCCTGCTGCACCTCAAATTTGTCTTTTAACAACTCTTCCCAATAACTTGCCCTATCGCCTGCTGAAGATTTGCTTTCAGTAGCAACTCTCTGTGCTTCTAATGCTGCCGCTTCATTTTCATCTATGTACTCAAAATTTGCCACCTGAAATACAGGAAGAACATAGACTGTTATAAATAAAGTCACTTTTTATAAATAATAATACAAAATACATATCAGACACCCTAGTCGATGAAAGACCTTTCTATATGCACAACGACAACCACCTTTCACTTTGATTATAAGTAATTATATTGATTCTCATACTAGAAACCAAATCATTTCTATTGGATGATCCACTATACCTCGCCTTCTTTTAACAGCAAAGTGTGTCCATACAACAAAAATCACACCAATTACCAAGTCCATGACACACAAAGTACTCTATCCTTATTCTGGTAGTTTTTAAGTCAAGCAAGCAGCCATAGCAAAAGAGGTAATATGAAACAATGCAGGTCACAGTCATATGTTCCAGCTAACTCTAAAGACCACTCAAATAGCACATTCAATCGATATAATTCAAACTTCAAAGAAATAAAACAAAATGAATAGGTTGAATTTGGCTCAAACATCACAACAAGCATAAATTTTAACCGAACTCATCATCACCAATTTCCATCGAGTTTGCTTTCACTTTGCTTTGGAACGAAATAATCAATAGACCCTTTCGACAAGCAT
Organism: Sisymbrium irio; assembly: GCA_000411075.1. Lineage (NCBI taxonomy): Eukaryota > Viridiplantae > Streptophyta > Magnoliopsida > Brassicales > Brassicaceae > Sisymbrium > Sisymbrium irio. Next base: position 59,243 of record KE156179.1, on the reverse strand, counting down.
CAAAGCGCACTGGCTCAAAATGCATAATTCTTCACAACTTAGCAAGTAATAATTTGACAAGGATGTTAATACTACTCCAGATAATATTAACAGAAGAATAAGAAAAGTGGGGGAAAATAACCTTGAAGGCCTTTAAGAATCCATTCTCCTCTTCATCATCCACTGCGACTTCCTCAGCATCTACGATATCACGATCAAGCAACCTGCAGAACAGAAAATGAAGGAAAACAAAGATATATTTCCATGCATTGATGGCAACAGCTTCGTAGGAAAGCGCAGAACCGAAAACAAAACAAGAGGAAGGCGAGGAAAGAGTATATTACTTGTCTATAGCCGCATCATCATAATGAATTTTTCCGGACTTCCCTGCTTCGTCATCTTCACTAGCAAAGAGCTCCTTTGAACCATACCTGATGATGTCATCTAACTCTTCCTAAATTGCAGTCAGGAAGATAAAACAAACAATAGACTTAGTGAAAAACAAACAAACAAATATGGACTCACTTCCATGGTGTTTTCCATCTTTTAGTTTCACGAAAAGAACAAAAGGTGTTTTATTTTGATGTTTCGACCTTCTAACACCACTCAGTTGAATTTTTAAAAAAATCTCGTGAAAATGTACATCTTTCCGCAATAAAATAATACCTGATTAATGTTCTGTGTTTTCAGTTTCCCGACAACTAGATGCTCTAAAACCATCTTCTTTTTAGTCAATTGCATCATCCTTTCTTCAATGGTGCCTCGGTTTATAAGTCTGTATATCATCACCTAAAGGCGAACATACGGCTAAATTAGGAAACAAAAGAAATATGGAAAGTGCAAGTTCACACCACTAAGGATAAAAGTTAAAACCTTATTTGTTTGGCCAAGTCGATGCGCTCTAGCCATAGCCTGGAGATCAGCGTGAGGGTTCCAGTCACTACAGGAGGAGAAAAAACGCTTCAACCAAATTAAACTGTCATCCACGTAGAGGCTGATGTCTACTTCACCCATATTGCGTGCAAATAAATTTTTCTTATCAGGAGAATAATCTTCCTGACACTCCCGATGTCTTAGAACTTATATGTCACGAAGATGGTTGTTATTTGAGAAAAAAAAAACAAACTCATTTGCAAATCATATTGAAGTTCAAAATTCTCACGCAGTCGAGCCAAATAAGCTCCTCTAACTGCCTGACACAAAAACTACAGAAAGCAAAAGATACACTAAGAGAAGATAAAATTCAAACCTGTCATATATGATTACTGTATCGGCAGTTGCAAGATTAATTCCTAAGCCACCAGCTCTTGTGGAGAGCAAAAAACAGAATCTGTTGGAGTTTTTGGCATTAAACCGATCAATGCGTATCTGCCGCTCAGCTCCGCCAACCTTTCCATCGATTCGCTCATAGTTCCATTCCTAAAAGAACAGCTCAGATGATATGAAAGAGATTCCTTAACTGCAGTCTTACTGTAATAGAAAGTGAAACAAGCAGTTTCTAGTGCATGTATCAGCGAGTCAGCGATAGCAATGGTATTAATAATGGCATTTCAAAAAGTACAAAACTAATCTTCGACAGAGTTTCTATAGTTTTGTCCAAACGGTATGCTATAGAAAAACAAAACAAAAAAATGATAATCTACTGGGACAGAAAGTACAGGAAATAAGTTCAGATACCTTATACGAACAGTAGTCTTCAAGTAAGTCAAGCATGTGCTGAAACTGTGTATAGATGAGAACTCTATGTCCTTGCTCTTTCAGCTTGACCATCATTTTGTCTAAAAGTTGCAGCTTTCCACAAGATTCCACAAGTTTTCTATGATACAGTTGCGAAGAAGTAAATGTAAAGTTAGCACAAGACTTCAAAATCTCTATAAACTAATCCGGATCAAATTTTCTAATCCATTTGGGGAAATGAAATGTTACTTGAAAGCTTCATTTGCGTCGTGAATAACTGGCTCAACACCTTCCAGCATATAAGGATGGCAGCAAACTTTTCGCAATTCCATCATTATGTTATTGAGAGAAATCTGAAACACAATTAGACCGACATACAATCACCAGACAGATTACAGTAGATCTGGTTCCTACTCCAACTATGACGTATATGAATCTGAAAATGTAAAAAAGAAAAACTTACTTGAGCACCTCCTTTTTTGGTTAATATTTGATAGTTACGGGTAAAAATGGCCTTGTAATATTCTTTTTGCTGACTGCTTAAATCAACACGCAAAATCAGCTCCTTCTTAGGGGGCATGTCTTTCATTACGTCTTTCTTGACCCCTGCAAAAGCAATCAAAATATGACACACCATAGTTAGAGATAGAAAAGTTGCTACTTTCTCAATGACTCAAGTTTGGAAACACAAATACACATTAGAAAATGAAGAAAAGTTATGGTCCATACTTCGGAGCAAATGAGGAGCCAACATTTTGTGGAGTCTTGAAATCTGCTCCTCTTGATTAATATCTTTAAATTCCTCCTGAAACTCCTCTAAACTGCCAAACTGCAGTATACAAGCAAAATCAAATAAAATGTTAGCTACAGAAAATTCTGTGAAGCAAATCAACTAATTTATCTGTGCTTATACGTAGCCTACCTTCCCGGCGTCAAGAAAATGCATTAACATGAAAAGCTCGTCAAGGTTATTCTGAAAAGGCACCACGTAATAATAAGTCACATATCACTTTTGCCCATGTAAAATAAACAAACAAATGCGAAAGCACAAAAGGATCTAAATGATACAATTCACAAATTGAGCTCTTTCTAGATCTAATGGACAAAGTCCATTAGCATGAAAAGTTCATCCAAGTTGTTCTGAAAAGTTTTATAGATGCCAAGTCACTAAAATGAACTCTCTATAACTTTTCAGAACAACCTCCATGAACTTTTCATGCTAATGCACTTAGAATTGTTAGTTTCACCACCTTAAAGTGATGCCTTTAACCTAAGAGCTTCACCAACCCCCACCCTCAAATCCTCAAATTTTGAGGTCTTGATAGTGACACCTCAAATCCTTCTAATCCTAAAATCTTATAATAGTTTTATTAACCTTTTATAATTTCATTTTAGTTCTTTCAGTTTGATATCTAACAAATATTTTAAATTTTACACTTAAAACTTTAATTAGATATATATAAATACATATTAAAATAGTTCATTTATCACTTCAAAATGCTTTGATTGATCACATATGAGAGCATTTTGGAAATAGTATTTATTTCTAAAAGTTATATCATTCTAATTAATTAGTGTTAGTTTTGAGGACTATAATGCAAAATTCAAGTTCTTTAAGGGTAGATTTGGGTTTTAGCATTGGAGCAATGACCCCTCAAATCCTTATTTTGAGGATATAGCTTCCTTAAAATGAGGGTCTGAGTTGGAGATGCCCAAAGAAAGCATTCCTCTCTTACAAATGTTCTATTAATGATGCATTTCTGTAGCATTTGACACTTTCCAATATAAATCACTATCCCCACTTTCATTTGGGTATACGTAACATTTGTTATAAAGAATTCCTAGTAGCTACAATGCTCAGATAAAACTAATGAAAAAAATAAATTTAACAGAATCAAATGACAAACCTGCAGTGGTGTTCCTGTCAGAAGAATACGATGGTTACTTGAATACTGAGTCAATGAAGAGAATAGCTTTGAATCCTTGTTTTTCAGCCGATGGCCTTCATCAACAATCTAACCAAGAAAAGCCATACTTCAGCTACACATGAAAGAGAAAAGAGAAACGACTGAGAGAAACATAATGTCTCATTAGGCAACAAGAGTACCATGCACTCCCACTTAATTGGTTTAAGAACCGCCGTGTCCAGGTTGATCATCTCATACGATGTGAGGAGGACATCAAACTTGATTCTTTTTTGCTTGTTTTCACTACTGCCTTGTCCAGATTTCTTTTTCTTGATCTTTTGCTGGGCTTTTGGATAGTAAAACTCGTGTTCTCTAATAACGGCTCGAGCTTGCGAAGTGCCAAAATACATAACCTGGCCATCATATGACCACGAAGATTAACAAACAAATATAAACATACCACAGAGGCACAAATGGTGCGTGTACAACTGCATACATACCACATTCATCTGCGGGGCCCATGTAGCAAACTCTCTCTCCCAGTTCCGCAGAGTCGAGAGAGGAGCGATCACCAAATGCGGAATGAGGTTCTCCTCAAAAAGTGAAGCTAAAAGGGCAATGCTTTGAATTGTTTTGCCTATAACATGAAAAAAAGAAAAAACGTCACAACACCTACAGGAACGGAAACAGAAGTCTCTCGCAATAGATAAAAAGATCTATATGACCAGGTGTGATAACTGAAGACTTACCTAGCCCCATTTCATCAGCAAGGATAACATGTGTCTGCTTTGACCACGAGAACCGCAAAAAATTAAGTCCCTCAAGCTGATACGGATGCAACAAGCCTTCAATAGCAGAAAGCAGATAAATGATAGCATCTATCAGTACCAAAGATGGAGAACAGTTGTACTATAGCACTCCAGGTGAAGTATATGAGTTAAGGTGATCCAAATACCTTTGAGGAACTCAGGACTATGATCAAATTGTTGAAAGTCTTTGGGATTTCTTCTATGGTCGACATCTTTATTACCTCTGCGAGTCCTCAAATTTATATCCTTGAACCTTTGGATTTCATTCTGAAAGGTTGAGATGTCTGATTCTGACTCCCAATAACACTCATCATAAGAAAGTTCTTTATATTTTACAAGATATTGCTCCTCGCCATCTTCTTCTCTGTATCATAGACGAAAAGAATTTAACAGTCACTAATTCTGATTCGGGAAACTCAACACATGAAAACGTCTAAAATTTATTTTGACGAAGCAGCAACTCCATCAGAGATATGCATGTACTAGGCAAAAAAATAAACAAAGGAAATCTTTCGGTCACTAAACCTGTAGGCAAGAATCCGATCAACAGTAGTCCACTCAGGACGAATGGCGACAAAATCATCGTCATTATTGGATGATTCAAGTTTTTGACGGTGAAAGTTGTTCACCCTGGTTTTTAAGCGATGATTGGATTTATAAGCCTTCACGAATTCCTTCTCAGGCACCCTGTGATCAGCAAAAGAGATATTATTATTTTTACAAAAGAAGCCACCACAAAAATTGATAACAGGACAGAAGAAAAAGAACAAGACAAAACATATACACAGTACCAAGAGCAGTGAAGGTATGATAAGCCCTTCCACTTGACGAGATACTGTTTCACACAAACTTGCTTTGGTGCCGCATCAGAGGAATCTTCTTCACTAGATATCGTAGGACGCATTTCACAATCCAATATCTTATCTATCTCATTAAGAGGACTAACCTGCAAATGTAAAAAAGGACAATTCTCAGAGACTTCCATGTAATGAATTGGAACGTATGGCATCCTAAACACAATAATGGACTGTAAAATTCAAATCTTACGCATTCAGGGCATCTCCAATTCTCAACAGAAGCATCTTTAAGAGGAGGAACAAGACATTTAGCATGGTAAGCATAAGTGCATGTATTGCAGCTTACAAGATTTGCACTTTCCCCACAAGCTTGACATGCATTTTCTTTCTGCGCATCCAAAGAAACAAAACAACAAAAGAAAAAAAGAATAAAACACACAGAAACTCCAAAGGCATAATGTCTAAAAAGCTAAATTAACAAAGAGGAGAGAGACAACAAACCGCGTCGGTTCTGACAATAGCCTCAACTTGCTCAAGAGTCCGGTCCTTTTTGGGAACAAAGTCATCATCATCAGAATCATCTAGGTTATAAACTGGTTTCCTGTCTGATCGTATACGAAGCCTCTCCACTAAGCTACTCATTTTTTTATCTGCACACAAACATATTTCCTCATCAATAAGCTCAAAAGTGTAGAAGAATTAGGGTTTCTTCTCACTGAATGCAACATTCCACAATTTAGTTCGGTTCCAAAGTTTAAAACTTTACAATATACCTCGAATAATCTTAAGGATTAGATTATACAATAAAAGGGAAAAGAACTTAGATTTACCAATCTCTTTACCTTAATTCCGAGAAACTTTATGAAACAACAAGCGAAAAGATCGAAGAAGCCTTAAGCAAACCACCCTGAAGAACAAAAAAAAATCAAACTTTGAGTTCCCAAATGCAAGAAACCGAACTCGCACCAACAATTCACGCTTCCAATTCATGAAAAGATCAAAACTTTCTCAACATTTTCAAACTCAAACTGTACGGAAAGAGACTAACTTCAATTTCACAGGGGAAGAAAATTGAGAAAGACGCAAAAAGATTTAACCTTCTTCTTCAGAGAGGTTGAAAGGTCTGAGCTAAGTGAAGCAGAGAAAAGTGAGAGAGAGAGAGAGAGAGAGAAGGAGAGAGACGGAGACGGACCTTGGATTTGTTGGGATCTGTTAAGAAGAGAAGTAAATCTCCTCCCAAAGAGACACGAAGGATTGATTCTTACCGAGACACAAGTAGTGCCTGTTGATCCATTTATCTTTAGGTTTCCCTCTTAGGTTTTATAATCGACCATTATTTACAAAATTGGTAAAATACTAACAAAAATAAAATAATTAAATTTAAAACTAATAATCTAGACTATAAATTAGAAATATCTCTTTCATATATGTAAAAACAAAAATTTATATTTAGGGTGAACTGTAAAAAACATGTCAACAATGGAGAAACTGACAGGTGATTCTTATAAATGTAGATACAAAAAAAAAAGTTAATTCTTTTTTGTAAACATTTCAATGTTTGGATGTTTTCCTTTTTCATTTGAAATTCTCTCTAGATAAACCATATTTTTTTATGTCAATATTAGAGAAAGTGACACATAATTCTTATAAATATGAAAAAAAAATAACTTTTTTAGAAAATATTTTGATTTTTGTACTTTCTTTTTCCATTTTGAATTCTCTCTAGGTGAGCCGTAAAATATACATCAACAATGGAGAAAATGACACGTGATTTTATAAATATAAATAGAAAACATGTTAATAATGGAGAAATTGACAGGTGATTCTTATAAATGTAAATACGAAAAAAAATTAATTCTTTTTTGTAAATATTTCAATGTTTGGACATTATCCTTTTTCATTTTAAATTCTCTCTAGATAAATCTTAAAAAAACACGTCAACATTAGAGAAAGTGACACGTAACTCTTATAAATATAAAAACAAAAATAACTTTTTTGAAAATATTTCGATTTTTGTATTTTCTTTTTTCCATTTTGAAATTCTCTCTAGGTGAACTGTAAAAAATACATGGAGAAAGTAACACATGATTTTTATAAATATAAATAAATATTAATCTGTTTCGGTAAACATTTCAATTTTTGGACTTTCCCAGTTTCTATTTTGAAATTCTCTGTAGATGAGCCATAAAAAATATATCAACAATAGAAAAAGTGACACATGACTCTTATAAATATAAGTACAAAAAAGTAACCTCTTTCGATAAACATTTATACTCTCTTTTTCTATTTTGAAATTTTCTCTAAATAAACCGTAAAAAAGACATTAACAATAAAAAACATAACACATGACTTTAATAAATATACGGAAAGATAAACATTTTGATTTTTGGAATTTTCATTTTTTTTATTTTTCTCATGTATACCAAAACCATAAATAACAATACAATTTCATGTATTAACTACATAAATATTTTATTTTGTACGTTTTATTTTCTTCCCCATTCTCTCCAGTTTTATCAAACCTTTTTCCACAATGAAATTTTGGAAAATTTCACTAGCTCAACCGTAAAAACAACATGTGGTCAATAAAACAAAATGACATATGACTCTTATAAATATAAGTACGGAAAACAATTAATTCTTCCGATAAATATTTTTACTTCTCAGACTTTTTCTTCTCCATTTTTCTCACTTGGGCTAAAACCAAAAAAATCAGCAATTATCAACACAATTATGTGTAGTGAGTACAATGATAAGTATCTTCTTCTTTACATTCCTCTATTAGTCTCTCCAGTTTCATCAAACTGTTCTCCAACAAAAGATTTACAATCCTTGATACGAACCTGCAAGGATGGACTGCGCTGGAAGGATTGCACTACAATTTACACTGTTGTTTAATCCATATGTATATATTCTCTTCTTTCGTCACCGGTAACTCACCAATCCTTTATCTTATTCTGCATTTCGAATCATACAATTTTTGGAGATATATTTGATTCCACTTATTAGTTGACTATAGCATATACTTAGGTTGTTTTTGTTAAATTGTAATTTGAATGCGCTTTTTCTAGCAAATATAGAAAAAAAAAAATCTTATGTCTTTTTATTTGTTTTCTTTTATCTTTCACTAATCCTCGATTCCCCTCCAACTCATAAGTTTCATATTACACATGTAACTAAATTATCAAACTCATGATTCTAGAAAGTGAGTCTTTTTCTACAACCTAAAAATGAACCAATCTTAATAGAAAAATAGATCATTGTGAAATATGGGTCTGATTAATGTTTCTTATTTTTCTAAATTTCTTATAGTGCTCAGGATAATGTGTAACATTCTTCCTCTCTTGAAAATAGAGGTCATTATAATTTATGTTTTGGTCACACAAATAAATTATACGGTGTGAAATCTATGTATCATTCAATAGTAATAAAAATTAATAATTGTAGATTTGTTTCTACGCTTTTAAATACAGTTTCCAGATCATCTCGTCAGATTTTGAGGAGGAAGATGAGGAAATCATAAGAGATGAAGGAATTAGGTTAGGTTTTCCTATCACAGTATCCATTACATGGGAAAAAAATTACTAATCCTCAAAACATTTGAATTTCAGGGATTCGCCATGTCTTCTCTTCTCATTCTCAGGTCCGGTCCAAGATTTTAACAGTCTTAGGGCAACAAACAATTTTGGACCCTTAAAATCATTAGAAAATCAATTATTGATAAATTTGAGCATTTTTAACATATATTATTGTAAATATGATTAAAAGTCAAATATGGGCTCTTTTTAAAGAGAAAAATATTTTGAATAGATCTTATTTATAAAAAAATATTTTAAAAGATATTATAAACTTTTGGACCGTCACACTTTTGTCCACCTCCTTTGTGCCGGGTCTTGTTCATTCAAAATCTCCCTTTGACATATGTGATACATTTCACATTCTTTTTCTAGCATTATCTGCTCAAATCCTTAAAATGGTTATATGACCATCTTCCACGAAATCAAAATATGAATTAATTTGATTCCACCTAGATTTTGCATAGATTAGATCTTCTTCATATACATCATAGATGGTCACATACATTTATAGATGGGATCACCATAGATTTCTCGATATATCTCATTATCTTCATAAATCTCGTAGATTGGATCACCATAGGTTCTTGACATATCTCATCATCTTCATAAATTCATAGATTGGATCAGCATAGATCTCTCTGTAGATCTCATGTTTTTCTTCTCTTTCAACATACGGTCTTTCGCCTGCGATATGATAAATGCTATCACTAACTATGATATCCAGAATTAGTCCCTGATTAAGAAATAAAAGAATATGCAGCTTTGATACCAACTGAATGAAGTGAAAGCAATGATAACACAGTTTAACCAATGGATTCGGTGGACCGATTGAGAACTGTCAACTCAACCAAGTGATTCTCAGGAATGCTCACTTTGGATCTGCGTCTTGAATGATGAATTTAACATGGTTATAAAACCAACTAATGAAGCAAAAGCTTTTATAGAAAAAACTAAAGATCCATTGATTTTAAGAATACATGTAATCAGGGCAAAGCCAGATTAAATTATTAATGGGTAAATTGTTAATCAAAACAAAGAAATCATATGAACAGAAGAGGCATTGAACTGATAATCTTAAATTTTATATTTTTTACGAGTGCACTTGCATAGATCCGCCCCTACCCGTAATATGAAATGGGTGATTTTGTCTTCCATTTCTCCAGCAATTAGGTGTGTGAGACTATCCTAATCAGCTGAGTATCATGTTTTTCTTCTCTTTCAACAAACGGTCTTTCGCCTGCGATATGATAAATGCTATCACTAACTA
>KE156179.1:26820-49095 GCA_000411075.1 Sisymbrium irio | reverse complement strand
TTTCGCCTGCGATATGATAAATGCTATCACTAACTATGATATCCAGAATTAGTCCCTGATTAAGAAATAAAAGAATATGCAGCTTTGATACCAACTGAATGAAGTGAAAGCAATGATAACACAGTTTAACCAATGGATTCGGTGGACCGATTGAGAACTGTCAACTCAACCAAGTGATTCTCAGGAATGCTCACTTTGGATCTGCGTCTTGAATGATGAATTTAACATGGTTATAAAACCAACTAATGAAGCAAAAGCTTTTATAGAAAAAACTAAAGATCCATTGATTTTAAGAATACATGTAATCAGGGCAAAGCCAGATTAAATTATTAATGGGTAAATTGTTAATCAAAACAAAGAAATCATATGAACAGAAGAGGCATTGAACTGATAATCTTAAATTTTATATTTTTTACGAGTGCACTTGCATAGATCCGCCCCTACCCGTAATATGAAATGGGTGATTTTGTCTTCCATTTCTCCAGCAATTAGGTGTGTGAGACTATCCTAATCAGCTGAGTATCATGTTTTTCTTCTCTTTCAACAAACGGTCTTTCGCCTGCGATATGATAAATGCTATCACTAACTATGATATCCAGAATTAGTCCCTGATTAAGAAATAAAAGAATATGCAGCTTTGATACCAACTGATGAAGTGAAAGCAATGATAAAACAGTTTAACCAATGGATTCGATGGACCGATTGAGAACTGTCAACTCAACCAAGTGATTCTCAGGAATGCTCACTTTGGATCTGCTTCTTGATTGATGAATTTAACATGTTTATAAAACCAACTAATGAAGCAAAAGCTTTTCTAGATAAAACTAAAAAATCCATTGATTTTAAGAATACATGTAATCAGGGCAAAGCCATATTAAATTATTAATGGGTAAATTGTTAATCAAAACAAAGAAATCATACGAACAGAAAGGGCATTGAACTGATAATCTTAAATTTTATATTTTTTACGGGTGCACTTGCATAGATCCACCCCTACCTGTAATATGAATAGGGTGGTTTTGTCTTCCATTTCTCCAGCAATTAGGTGTGTGAGACTATCCTAATCAGCTGAGTACAAATCCTATATAATTCCTTTACTAAATTTTCTCAAACTTGTCCAGAATATAGAGAATGGGAAAATAAGTTGTTTTGAGATTTTAGAGGATGTTAGCATAAAATGCAGGAGGTATTGACATTGTGTTCCAAATGTTGCATCTTATCACATGTGGATTGGAGATTATACATTGTTATCCAAGTGAAGAATGTGTATTTTAGTGTGCAGTAAGTAAACCAAATCTCTTTGCTCCAAGTGTAAGCCAACACCACCATTCACAATTGTTGCCATGTAGCTTTAGATTAAAGAAAATTCTTGAATTTATCTCTACTGAACCACCACTGCACAATATCTTGTTCAGACATGACATTCTTTCCTCTCTTTCAGTCGTTCTCCACCATATTTAAGAGAGTGACTATGTGTCTTCTTCTCCACTGATGTAGCATGGCAGAGGTTGCAGAGATGCCTAAGGTTTGAGATGGGAACAATCTTTCTAAACAATCTTTTTTACATAGTCTTCCAGCCTCTGGATTCAAAAGAAATCTTCAACTTCATGGAGTTGCAGGTAACTATAATAAGCTCTTACACCCGATTTCGATCTGGTGTACAGTGAGTAAACCAAATCGCTTTGCTTCAAGTGTAAGCCAGTGCCACCACTTGCAGTTGTTGCCATGTAGCTTTAGAGCGCATCCAGGTCCCCTGCGCCCAGCTCTGAAGGGGAGGTCTAGTATGATTTTTTTGAATTTATCGACACTATCTTGTTCAGACACGACATTAACTTTACTCTTCTCCAGTTTGTTTTCCACTGTATTCAAGAGAGTGACTCTATGTTTCTTCTCCGATGTAACATGGCATCTATGACTGTTAAAGTTGTAGAGATGCCTAAAGTCTATTGGTCCATGATCACCTAAGGCAACCTAGAGTAGACCACTTGTCATGTCAAAATGATAAAGACTCTCCATTTCTACTAGATAAGATTTATTTGCCAAAATGTCTTACTTTTAGTATTTTACTACATATCTATGTGTTAATTTTTTTTTAAATATTATTTTATTTTTAACTTTTGGTTTGTACTTTTTTTTAGTCTTCATAGAGTATTTTTCAAATAGAACATTTTTTCTCTCTTTTAATCAGCATAATTATTCAAAACCTTTTTCATATTATGTATAATTTATTACCAAAGTTTTTTGATGAATTAATTGTTATTTAAAAAAAAATCACTATCAAAACATTCTAAGAATATCCAAAAAGTTTCACATAGACAAATAAAAATCAGTCTCTATAGTTTTATAATTATTAATAATCAATGTTTTATTAATATTATAAGTTTTATAGTCAAAGTTTTAAAAATCAAAAGTGTATATTGAAAAGTCCTGGACATTTTTAACCGGAACCGATTACGCGAACTGAAACCGAACCGAAATGACCGGTTCAGATTTGTTTTGGTATTAAAGAAAATAACCAATGGATAAAATATCTTGAGAACCGTAGATATTGGTTCGGTTCCGGGTTTTACCCGATATCCGATCGGGTATCCGAAATATACCTGAAATATCCTAAAATTATATGCATGGGAATCAAACCCAAGTTCAGACAATAATAGGATATTATTTGATCACCAGACCACGAAATATTTGTTGTACTTTATTCCGTTTGATTATTACAATATAACTTCTATAAATTAATATTCGATAAAGTAACAATCTCTATAAATTAATAAATTTATCTCGTTCCAAATCGGGACAATATAAAAATTAACAAAATTCGATAAAAAATTAGTTATTTTTTAAAATCCTATGTAAAAATATGGTCTCAATAATAATATAAATTAATAATTATATAGATTTATGTATATATAGGTAAAGTAATATAGTAATATATGACTATAATATTTTACTTTTAATTCAAATTAAGATTCATTAATGTTTTTACTCTAATATTTTTTATTGTATTGAGAATCTTATTAATATTTATCTTTTAGATTTAAAATCCAAAACTTATAATTTTTTTAAAAAAATGTTGTAAAAAAAGAGTTTAAGACAAGATGATTAAATTTATATATATAAATGGTTTCAGATGTATTGTAATATCATTTTTAATTTCAATTTCATCATTGTGAAGTATAATTATTTCTTTTTATACATGTTAGACTTATCTATACATTATTTTTACCTGAATATTCAATGTATCTTACTAAAATCTATTTTAACGTAATAAATAATTTTATTTTTATAACTTTAAGTTTGTATATAATATTTTATTTATAGATTTATTTACATTTTTTAGAATAACATCATTTTTCTGAAAGAAAATTCAAAATATTATAGATTAAACATATATTTTTATAAATTAAATTAATAATTTTATAAGATTAATAAATTTTCAAAGTCCCAACATTATTAATTTATAGAAGTTTAATGTAGTAAAGGAAAACTTTCATTAAATCAAAAATAAAACAAATTGAACTTTATGATGTTCAAACCCAAGTTAATAAATTAAAACAGGCATACACTAAACTATGTTAGTTTTATTGTCTTAATTCACTCAAAACATATATAATATATTTTGGGTTTATCCGAAACCGAACTAGAAAAAATCAAAATGATCGTACCTAAACCAAACCGAATATCTGAATGTCGAGGACTAGAAAATCTATAATACTCCCATTGCCATTCTTCTCTTCGAAATGGAAAGTTCGAGATGGAAACAATCTTTCTACACACTTCTTTGCCTCTTCTCCAAGCTTCATAAAACCTCCCGTCGTCTTTCGAAAAACACTTCACACACATTCTCTTCAATTCAACACTCTCATGGCGTCTAGGAGATTATCCAAGTCTGCTTCGGCAGCCATCAAAGCGTATAATGCTTCCTTTTCAAAACCCTCTCTCCTCCTCCGTTCTCGCGCTCTCTCCTCCTCTTCTCACTTCACCTCTCCCAATTCTTTTCTTCTCCGGCCAAATTCCTTCGTTGCAGCTTCCGGTGTAAACTCTATCACTCATGGCCAACTCTCACCTCTTTCTCTCCAATTCCCTTCTCCTCGCCGCTTCTCCGCTACAGCAGCTCAGGTTCGTGGCTAGTATCATGTCCGATCATACTGTTTGCTTGTCTCTTCAAAAGGGTCGATTTTGATCGACTTTATTGGTCAAATTCACGAGAAAGATTCCAACTTTACTGTTAACTGTTTACTGGGTCATCAAGTCGATTGTCATGGTTTAGTTCAGGAGAAAGTTGGAGTCTTTATAATCTCTTTGGCAGTGTGGTTTCAAAGAAAAGTGTGTTTCTTTCTGTAGACTAATCAGAACTCATATACGGAGATGGCTTGGGAAGGGATACTAAATGCATTTGATGCAGCTCGTGTTTCCAAGCAACAAATTGTGGAATCCGAACATTTGATGAAAGCTCTCTTAGAGCAAAAAGATGGTCTTGCCAGGAGAATATTTGCAAAAGCTGGAATTGACAATAGCTCGGTGCTTCAGGCTACGGATGTATTCATATCTACACAACCAAAGGTGTTGCCTTGATTTTTGGTTTTATTGCTTTCCCTTGATTCTCTATTAGGTTGGTTGGTTTATTGACTTGATGTGTTGTGACTGGGTAGGTTACTGGTGATACTAGTGGACAGATTCTAGGGTCATCTCTTGGTACTTTATTACAAAACGCGGAGAGGTATAAGAAAGAGTTTCAAGATGATTATGTGTCTGTTGAACATCTTCTGTTGGCGTTTTATTCGGATAAAAGGTTTGGGCAAGACTTTTTCAAGAACCTGAAACTTAAGGAGGAAGCACTGAAAGAAGTTATTAAAGCTGTTCGTGGTAGTCAACGAGTTACTGATCAAAGTAAGGTTACTTTTCCTCATTGTATTCTTGTGTGTGTAAAGGTTCATATCATCAAGCTGACAAAAAATAGTATCAAGAAATCCTTTTGTGTCTGTTTTAGTGATCTTCGCCTATTCTCATTATGTGCTGCTACACATGTAGATCCTGAAGGAAAATATGATGCACTTGAAAAGTATGGAAATGATTTAACTGAGATGGCCAGACGAGGAAAACTTGATCCTGTCATTGGACGGGATGATGAAATTCGGCGGTGTATCCAGATATTGTGCAGGAGGACAAAAAACAATCCTGTTATCATCGGTGAACCTGGTGTAGGGAAAACTGCAATCGCAGAAGGGTAAGGCTTGCAGTTACATCCCTTGTTTCTGTCTGTTGTTGTTACATCTCTGAAACTTATGATTTAACTCTCGTCTGACAAATTTACTGAGATATTTAAACCTTTTCAGGTTGGCTCAGCGAATTGTACGAGGCGATGTCCCTGAACCTCTCATGAATCGGAAGGTTGCTGCACCTTTCTCATTGCCTTAGTCTGTTAGATTGTTTACCTTTTTCTCCTCAAAGGCCCAGAGGAAGATTGTAACATATGCTTGGTTTGGTTGCTTTATTATGTAGTTGATATCTCTCGACATGGGTTCACTGCTTGCCGGTGCCAAATTCCGAGGAGATTTTGAGGAAAGGTTGAAAGCAGTACTGAAGGAAGTAACTGCTTCCAATGGGCAGACAATTTTGTTCATTGATGAAATTCATACTGTTGTCGGTGCTGGTGCGTTTTCATCTTTCTTCCACAGGCTATGAATATTAATGATTTCGTATACATATATGCCTATGTTGCGCTGCCCAAGTTAACTTTAGCTTCTGATTCGTATGAATGGTTTTCATGGGAAGAACATTTCGTACGTTTCATGGAAAGATCTATAATCTCTGTTTAAGTGCGTTTACTTCTCATCAGAGACGAAATTTGATGGCTAGTATGCTTTGTTGCTGAGAGGAGGAAACTGATTAATGGATTAATATTCTTCCGTTCGTGTAGGAGCTACTGGTGGAGCAATGGATGCTAGCAACCTCTTGAAACCAATGCTTGGACGAGGTGAACTGAGATGCATTGGTGCAACTACACTAACTGAATACCGCAAATACATTGAGAAAGATCCAGCTCTGGAACGTAGGTTTCAGCAAGTGTTCTGTGGTCAGCCATCTGTGGAAGATACCATCTCGATTCTTCGTGGGTTGAGAGAGCGGTACGAGTTACACCATGGTGTTAAAATATCAGATGGTTCCCTTGTTTCGGCTGCGGTCCTGTCAGACCGCTACATCACTGAACGCTTCCTGCCAGACAAAGGTATAAACTTGCACCTTCCTGTGTTTTTTTCTTGGGAGAATGTTAGTTGGGCAGATATTACCTTGAGAAGAGCATTGTTTTTAAAATGAAAGTTCTTTGTTTCAGCTATTGATCTTGTTGACGAAGCTGCCGCAAAGCTGAAGATGGAGATCACTTCTAAACCAACTGAGCTCGATGAAATAGACAGAGCTGTGATCAAACTGGAGATGGAGAAGCTGTCTTTGAAAAATGATACTGACAAAGCATCGAAAGAACGGCTACAGAAGATTGAGAATGATTTGACCGCGCTTAAAGAAAAACAGAAAGAATTTAGTGACCAATGGGAGAAAGAAAAGTCTCTCATGACTAGAACACGTTCACTTAAAGAAGAGGTAAAATCTGTTTTTTTACTCACTGCGGTTCTTTTGGAACAGATGTACAAGATATTCGAGCAGTTTCTTTTTTGGATAGTACTTTTAGGCGCTGTAGTGCTTTTGGTGGTTGCCTGAACATGTTTTATGGTTTACAGATTGACCGAGTGAACCTGGAAATTGAATCTGCTGAGCGTGAATATGATCTACAACGTGCTGCTGAGCTTAAGTATGGAACACTTATGTCCCTCCAACGCCAATTAGAAGAAGCTGAGAACAATATCACGAAATTTAGAGAGTCTGGACAGTCACTACTCCGAGAAGAGGTAACCGATCTTGACATAACAGAGATAGTAAGCAAGTGGACCGGTATACCACTATCGAATCTTCAGCAATCAGAGAGAGAAAAGCTGGTCATGTTGGAACAAGTGCTCCACAAGAGAGTTGTTGGTCAAGACATAGCTGTAAAATCAGTTGCAGATGCTATCCGGCGTTCGAGGGCTGGTCTTTCTGATCCTAACCGTCCAATAGCTAGTTTTATGTTCATGGGTCCAACAGGTGTTGGTAAAACCGAGCTTGCCAAGGCTTTGGCCGGATACCTTTTCAACACGGAAAACGCAATAGTGAGGATAGACATGAGTGAGTACATGGAAAAATTCTCGGTTTCGCGGCTCGTTGGTGCTCCTCCTGGCTATGTCGGTTATGAAGAAGGTGGGCAGTTAACTGAAGCTGTCCGCAGGAGACCTTACTCAGTGGTTCTGTTTGATGAGATCGAGAAAGCCCACCCTGATGTCTTCAATATCCTGCTACAGCTTCTTGACGATGGAAGAGTAACTGATTCTCAAGGAAGGAGAGTAAGTTTCACAAACTGTGTTGTGATAATGACGTCTAATATAGGTTCTCATCATATACTCGAGACTCTCGGCAACACTGAAGATGGCAAAGAAGCAATTTATGAGTTGATGAAACGACAAGTTGTGGACTTAGCAAGACAAACTTTCAGGCCAGAGTTCATGAACAGAATCGACGAATACATAGTCTTCCAGCCACTGGATTCAAAAGAAATCTCCAAAATTGTGGAGTTGCAGGTAACTATAATAAGCTCCTACACCCAATTTCGGTGTGGTTTGGTTTAGGTTCGGTATTGATGTATTGTTATTATGTGGTGCAGATGGAACGAGTGAAGAATAGGATGGAACAGAAGAAAATAAAGCTTCACTACACAAAAGAAGCAGTGGATCTCCTTTCTCATCTTGGGTTTGATCCCAACTATGGAGCAAGGCCTGTGAAGAGAGTGATACAACAGATGGTGGAGAATGAGATCGCCGTTGAAGTTTTAAAGGGAGATTTTGCAGAGGATGACACTGTTCTTCTTGACGTTGACCAGACAAACAACAACAAATTGGTTATCAAGAAACTCGAGAACAATGCTCGCGTTGAAGAAGTGGCAGCTTGATCATACAACAAATAAAATTAAGCTAACTTTTTTAGCGTTGTGTTACTCTTTTTGTTCTATGTGTTGTAGATTCATAGCTCTAGTGTTCAATGTTATTTAACACGTTCGGATGATGATGCTCAAAGGATTTTCTGCCGACAAAAGCTATACACCTACCTATTTCTTTGTCCATAAGCACTTAGAATTGTTAATAATAATGTGTACCATTATGGAGAATTTTAAGTCGAACGTACCATGTATAGTTTGTTACAGATCTAGTTTTCTCATGATGAGGAAATGAAACTTAAAAGATCTAAACCAAATCAAGTCGGAGAAACGGTTTAATAAATTAACCACGTTCTCTTGTCGCTAGAATTGAATCGGATCCTTCTCCTTAATAGCCTCCGACATTGAGATATTTGTTTATTCATATAGTTTTCTTAGTAATTCTTTTGTCTGATAATACAACCGAGTTAGTAATATTCTCATTAATGATAGTTTAGCATACTTATTTAGTTAGTGATCTTGAAATGTCAGTCCTGTCTTTTAATGGAAAAACAACCTGATACATCTGGTCTAAAGTTAAACAATTGAGTTTGAATGGTCATATTCCTTTCTGTTAGAACTATACACTTTTGAAATAGTCAACTGAGTGTACTTTTTTTCTCAACAATATAACCTCTCTTTTTTCTGGTAAAACATGTTAGGATTTACTACCAATTTTTTAAAAAATATTTTGACAGATGATACAAAAAAAAAGAGAAACTAGAAAGAACAAATCTAAACTGTACAAACAACGAGTGAAACACAAACCAAAGACCAAAATTTAACAGCAGAAATAAGATTTGGCAGGACAGTCAACAAACTTTAAACTCAACAATATAACTTTTTGTTTTTTGGTCTTTGGATTGTGAGGAACTGATCTGAATGGTCACTGACCAATTCTCGGATTCAATTTGATAGATTGAAAT
The DNA here is from genome assembly GCA_000411075.1 of Sisymbrium irio. Taxonomy (NCBI): domain Eukaryota; kingdom Viridiplantae; phylum Streptophyta; class Magnoliopsida; order Brassicales; family Brassicaceae; genus Sisymbrium; species Sisymbrium irio. The sequence continues at coordinate 40,110 of KE156179.1, read as the reverse complement.
TATCCAGTTATATCTAGATTTCAAAAACCGATTCAAACAAATATTCAACTAATTATAGAATCCCGAAACTATGTTAAATCTCTAATGGCCAAAATGTAACCAAACTGTGAATATCGTACTAGAGTTTTTCCTCAACTACCACTAGACCAACAAGTCTTAGTCTCAAAAATACAACTTCATTAAGTTAGAAAGGGAATATTGTCTCAGTTTACATTCAACGAAGGAACATAACCAAACTGGAACAAAAATAATCGATGTAAGACTGAGATCGCCTTGGGAGACTTGAAGAAGATTTTGTTGGAAGAAGACACAGTTCTTGGTTATGTAAAACATGGTTTACGTAATTAAATTTCTTAGCTATTCGCAAACCTAAAAATTTCTACGGAATTTAATAATACTTTTTAGTACTAATAATCGCATAATTAGGTGAGTACAATTCGTACCAAAGAGGACGAAGCTAAATTCAAGAAATAATTGATACTATACGCTTAAAAAACTTCAATAAGAAAAAATAATCTAAAGAGAAAAATACAGCATGTAATTAATAAATTAAAGAGTAATTAAATGCTCACACGATCTCCAGAGAAGTAATAAAAAAATCGCATAATCTGTAAAGTTTATTTACTTTCCTCTGCTTTCGCTTCCAAATAACAACAAACCAAAAACATAACAAATCTTTTGTTATTTTGTATTATCACTCTCCGTCTCTCTCTCTCTCTCTCCTTCCTCAAGCTAGCTTATCGGCAATAATGGCCAAGTGTCACCGGAACAATGTTGATCCTCTCATCCTTCACCGTATCCCCTCCGCTTCTTCTTCCTCCACCTCCTCCACCTCCTTCTCCAGATCAACACTCCGCAGGATGATCTTCCACGCCATTAGCTGCGGTGGCAGCTCTCGTTATAAACAAGAACTCCAAGAAGACGAAGATAAAGACAAAACCCACTTTACGAAAACGACAACTGGTTCAGTATCTGAAACTCTCGGAGGAAATGATTTAGTGACAAAGTCGGAGAAGCTATGTGATCTGTTGAACTTAACCAAGATGGAGAGTGGTGTTGAGACCAAGAAGAAAGAAGAAACGCTGGAGATTCTTAAACGAGTGGTTAGTGATTTACAAGTGGAGTGTGGTGGAGAAGACGTAGATGAGAAGAAAAAGAAGAAGATAGCTGCGGCGAGTGAGGTTAGGTTGTTAGCAAAGGATGACACTGAGGCGAGAGTGACACTCGCCATGCTCGGTGCGATTCCACCATTGGTTAGTATGATCGATGATTCACCGGTAGAAGATGCTCAGATTGCTTCTCTCTATGCTCTTCTCAATCTTGGAATCGGCAATGTTGAGTAAGCCTCTCTCTCTCCATCACTTGATCTCGTGTTCTTGATTTTTCCATTGCATGTTCTTGTAAATCACAAACTTGTGAATGTTGTTATTTTGTTGTTATTATTCTTATTATTATTATTATTCTGTTGTTTGTTTGCTTCTTTAGGTGAAACAGTTGAGAAAGTTTAACTGTGTGTTCTTTATGATAAGTCACTTTCCATACTTGTTTTAGTTTCATCTGCATTTTCTATTTCTTGTTTTAAAAAAAACATTTAATTCAATCATTCTTTATTCAATGACATATGCTTAAGATTATCTGTGAAACTTTCAGGAACAAAGAAGCTATTGTTAAAGCAGGAGCTGTCAACAAAATGCTTAAGCTAATTGAATCCTCAAGACCTCCTAAGCAAGCAATCTCCGAAGCTATTGTCGCTAATTTTCTTGGTTTAAGTGCATTGGATTCAAACAAACCGATAATCGGTTCTTCTGGAGCAATCATATTCCTTGTGAAAACACTGAAAGACTTTGAGGAAACAAGTAGCTCTCAAGCTAGAGAAGATGCTCTTAGAGCTCTTTACAACCTCTCTATCCATCAACAAAATGTTTCCTTCATCCTCAAAACAGATTTGATTCCTTTTCTCTTGAACACATTGGGAGACATGGAAGTGAGCGAGAGGATTCTCTCAATCTTGACCAATGTTGTGTCAGTCTCACAAGGAAGAAAAGCGGTTGGAGAAGCGGTTGAAGCGTTTCCTATATTGGTTGATGTGTTGAATTGGAATGATTCAGAGAAATGTCAAGAGAAAGCGATTTACATTCTCATGTTGATGGCTCACAAGGGTTATGGAGATCGACAAGCGATGATCGAAGCGGGTATTGAATCTTCTTTGCTTGAACTAACACTTGTGGGAAGCCCATTGGTGCAAAAGCGAGCTTCGAGGACACTAGAGTCTTTGAGAGCGGTGGACAAAGGGAAGCAAGTCTCAGCTCCAATCTATGGAATAACGTCTTCTTCGTCTTCATTGAGTAGAGAGAGGGATCATGAGATTCGGATGAGTGATGAGAGAAGAGCAGTGAAGCAGTTGGTGCAACAGAGTTTGCAAAGGAACATGAAGAGGATTGTGAAGAGAGCTAATTTACCACAAGATTTTGTTACTACTTCACAGCATTTTACAAAGAGTTTAACTTTATGAACTCTTCAAAAAGAAACATGTAAGTTCTTTTTCTTGGATTGAATGAACTTTACTCATTAATTTCCAGTAAAATTGATTACTCAATCAGAGATTCGTTTAATGAAAGTAAATATTACGTAAGATGAATATGTTAGTCAGAAAATACAAACATTTTACAAAGTTTAATTTTAAATAAACAGTTATGTTACTGATTAATGACAATAAATTTTATCGAGGACGTCACATGATAATATTTCTGTTTGATCTTTTCATTAGTTATGGTTTTTTAACATGCTTGGATTAGGTTTAGTGTCATACTAGTTGACTATCAATACAAGGTTAGGTAAGTGACAGTGGCATCTAGTGTAATTATTAGGAAGATTAGGGGTATTAATAGAGTACGATCGGGATCTTCACATGCATCAATAAGTTTTAAATATTTTTCTCTTCATTTTTGTTTTTGAACAAAACAAAAACAGATATCTTTCATTTTCTTTTGTATTAAGCATGCATTGGTCCACTCGTGGATCGTGCCTATAATAATGTCCTTTAAAATATTATGACTTTCTTATACCAATGTTGGTCGCACACTCGTGGGATTTGAGAAGAACCGACAACCATTTTCGTACGTTGTTTGCTTTTTTCTTTTTAATTTTAAAGAATATATATATTTCTTCTATTTTTTGTGTCATTCATGTACATGAATGAATGTTGTATTTTTCTTTTGGTTAATGAATTAAGGATAGTGTATACCACTATACCAGCTGTATGGGCTGGTACTATATATTAAGCGATTAATTGCGAGTTGCGACCCACTCGGCCACTCTTCTAAATTTAATATATTTTCAAAATTCGTTTTATTTCTCTATGTAGGGTTTGTTATTTATTTTTATTTTTACTTTTTTTTTTGTTGGTTTGGAGTTTAGATGCACCGACAAACTCGAGGTTGCGCAGAAAGAGGAAAAATACATAGGCCTCTCCTCGCATTCACATTCACAATTTCATAGAAACAAGAAGGAAGCCACGCGACGTACGTCACAGACTCACAATTAGGTACATTTTACTTTATTTATTTGGTGGTAGTTCCAAACCTAAAATACTACACTTTTGGTCTCCGAGTTTGGTATGAGAATTGAGAGATATATAGTTTCAAAGTTTTTACTATATTTTTGTATATAGATCATATTCTCAGAGCACATGCACATTTTTTTTTTTCTGTTTGTGTGTTGAATGAATGGTGAGAGAGAGTGATGGTACTAGCTATTTATGAGTGAAGATGGAATCACTACAAAAAAAAGAGTGTATTGCATCATTTATTTTTGATATTTGTATCAATTATAAATGATGCAAAAGATTTTTACATCATTTAGAAAAATGATTCTGAAAGCGGTGATGCAAATTATTTGCATCATTTTACTAATAAATGATGTAAATAAATAAAATAAATACATTAGTTATTGTAATTGATGTCAATATGTATCAATAGTAAAAAATGATGTTAATTTTTATATCAATTGTAAAAATGAAGTTAATTTTTATATCAATTGTAAAAAATGATGTTAATTTTAAAATCAATTACAGAAAATGATGTTAACTTTTATATCAATTATTATAACTGATGGTAATATTTGTAACACTTGTAATAAATGATGTATATATTACAATTACATCATTTTTAGATAATTGATACAAAAATATTTTTTCATTTTAATTAACTATATTATTGTTAGTTTTAAATTAAAAATTATTTTCGTAAATTTAATAATTTTATATACATATTTAAATTATTATGTATAAAAAATAACTAAAATTTCAAATGACTTCAAATTTATTTTGGAATGAGAAGTTTCTTTTATAGAAGAGAAATTGTATCCTCTTAGTGCTTATTTCCGATGTGGGCCAAAATCTTTANTAACTATATTATTGTTAGTTTTAAATTAAAAATTATTTTCGTAAATTTAATAATTTTATATACATATTTAAATTATTATGTATAAAAAATAACTAAAATTTCAAATGACTTCAAATTTATTTTGGAATGAGAAGTTTCTTTTATAGAAGAGAAATTGTATCCTCTTAGTGCTTATTTCCGATGTGGGCCAAAATCTTTATTTTTAAACATTGTAATTTGCATCATTTGTTAATTGATACAAATATTTGTATCAATTAAAAAGTGATGTTAGTTAGTAAATAAGTACATCATTTATTTAACTGATGTAAACTTATATAATAATATCACTTTTGTTAAAATGATACAAATTAAAATAATTTATTATCAATTTATTGAACTGATGTTAAATTAATTAATCATAACATCATTTATTATAAGTGATGTTAACTTATTAATATTTGTCTCATTTGTAATTAAATGATTTAAAATAAAATCATTCCATTTTATGATGTATTTTAAATGATGTAATACACCTTTTTTTTGTAGTGAATATTTCGTAGGAGACGTACATATTTATCGATATTATAATTTAAGTGTATACGACAAACATTAGAAACTGATGAGCTTCTTTATCACCTTGTAGCATTATTTTCTCTGTTTTTTGTAGTTGTACTTTCTCATAGGATGAATGAACGTTTTGATACCGTAAACAAAAACATAAACATCACAGAGAAAATAAGAATTTTTCCTATTGAAATTTTTTCATTCATTAGTACATTGGAATAATCTCACTTTTGATTCTGTTTTAAAGTTGGAAATTAGATGGAATTGAAAAAGATTTTATTACAAAACGAAGTTTGAAGTAAAGTAGAAAATAAGGTAAGGTTGGAGATATTCTAACTCCAATTTTCTAGTATCAAAACTTTCATTCACCCTATGAAAAAAGCACAAACCTAATTAGAAAACAATTAATTCTTATGATTTATTCATAATGTTCCATCATCAAAAGTGAATCTAGCTTCTGTGACTTTTGAGACATCTTTTTCACACACTAGCCTAATAAATGAGCCTGAATTTGCACAAAACATCCAACAAAACTAGTCAAGATTTTAAAGTATATACGACTATGCAGATGCATGTAGAAGTTCAAATTCAATAGGGAACATCAACATGGCATCCACATTTTTTAAAAAAGAAAAAGAAGGAAATATTTTAAGTTAACAAAATTCATTAAGACTTCAAAACAATCATCTTGCAAACATTCAACAGCTTCCATTAACATTCAAAAAGATGGTTTAGGCGCAAAAATCTACAAATCCGGCCAGAATCCACTAAGACAATAAAACTTAAACCTCTCAAATATGTAAATCCTATACAATGGCTTCTCTCCAAACACAATATCAATCATAAATATACGGAAATGTTTTTCACAGTCAAATATGCAAAATTAACTAACAATATCATCTTTTAGGGATGTAGCAAATCATTGTCCATCTCTGGAGCAGATTTGAGTTGTCATTGTGATGGTCAGATAAGGAGGTGAGACGGTTGCACATGTCGGAATCGATCCTACGAGCCAGATAGAGAGGCGTGAGGGGAGGCTTTTGGAAAGCTAATATGAGAAGAATGGAGTCCGCTTTTTGCAGTCTGCTTGTTGTAATGGAATGACGAATGTGGTTCTAATCTTTACGAACTTTCTTGTTTGCTTCTTATGCTTTTAACTTTCCTTTTGTCCGATATTTTACATCATCACCACTGTCTATCTTTTAAAGCAGTTATTCTTTTAAAGCAGTAAGGACTACAGACAACACCAATGTATTTGTCGTTATTGTTTTGTGTGTGATTGGTTGGACTGTAGAAAAGTTTTCAGACTTTACAGCACTTTTACAAATTTGTTTACCAATCATGTTTTAAATATTTTAATGGATCTCATCTAAAATCTACAGCCCATACAGCCATACTTTTATTGTTTGTTCAATTTTTTTAGGAAAATTGTGTAATTGGGTCACGTTTAATTTGATTTTGTCCTACTACTTTTTTCCCTTTTTATCTAATTTATCCTTTTGACATTTGTAATAATTATTATAAATAGTTTTAAAAATAAAAAAAATAAGAACAATGATACAGTTAATGTAAAAAACACATGTATATTTTTTTGAGTTAAAAAATATGGGTATTAATGAAAATAATTTTCTATTCTACATTATCGGAATTCAAATTCCACCGTCTAAAGAGTTTTAGAATATATATTTTATAAATTGGTCTAAATCTACAATATTTAAAATACAAACTCTACATATTCTGATAAATCTACACACACTTAGACTATAATTTCTACTCGTTATTCTATCTTCTGCGATTTCGCTGATATGGTAGATTACATTTTCTAGTGTTTACTTCATATTCTACCATTTCCGGAATATATTTTCTACTTGAATTATATATATCCACACTTTATAAAATACATCTTCTACTATTTTTACTTTTGTATGTGGATTGTAAAATATATATTCTGCGAAAATATCCTAAAATCTATAAAATTTGCTTACTAAATATTTCTATATCTTTCAAAATATTTTGTCAAAAAAGAAATAAAATCTGTCCCTAATCATTTTCATCATTGTTTTTCAACATTCTTATTCTAGTCTTTTTTTTTCCTTTAGGTTCTTTTTAATCTTCTTGGTTATTATGATTTATGGAATTTGAAGTTTGTGAAAATCGTCCACTTACTAAATATTCCCATATCTTTCGAAATATTTTGTCAAAAAAAATATAAACTGTCCCTAACCATTTTCATCATTGTTTTTCAACGTTCTTATTCTAGTCTTTTTTTTTCCTTTAGGTTCTTTTTAATCTTCTTGGTTATTATGATTTATGGAATTTGAAGTTTGTGAAAATCGTCCACTAATGAATATAAATTTGATATTGATGTGAAAAAAATGAGGTAGTTTACTTGCTTTGGAATCTAATAATACAAAAAAACAGAAATAAATTTTTTTTAAAATTTTCGTAAAAGTCCGATAATTTTCCGATGAATAAAATTTATGTTTAAAAAAAAAACAAAAATATTGTACTCAGGAAACTGAAGAGAGTTTTTCAACTAAACCACAACGGTTTAGTTACATAGGGTCATATCAAATAATTATATTATTACGTGTGACAAGAATACAATAGTATAGACTTACAGTTATAAAATAATATATTAATTAATATGTCTAAACCAATACAACCGGAAATGGTTTACGAATAACTTTATCAGATTCCGATTAAAGAACAAATATACTACAATCCTACCAAATTTGTTGAAGAAGACGTCTTCAATCTTTGAATGCTGAGAATGGGCCACCAAGACACCATCAAGACCTAGCTAGCTGCCTACAATCTGACTCAGAAGATGAATTTGCAGTAGCGGAGAACATATGAACATGGGCAAGGCAACTCATCCCTCACCGTCATCGAGACACCGTGAAATGCTTTGACCAAAAACCAGAGCCACCATGCTCTTCCTTCATTGAACAGGAAAATACCCACCTGGCAAAAAATTCTACCATAACTCTATTATTAACAATAGACAACAATTTATAAAAACCAAAACTAGTTAAAATATTAATACCTTCGTCTACTGAAGAGATTGGATTAGAGTGGCTGAAAACCCTTGAGAGGTATTGGAATCAAGATCAGTTCGTGAGAAAAATTCTATATAATTATTTTTTTATTAAGCTCTTTTTATTAATTAATTTATTAGTTTATTCGAATTATTAAAATCAATTATAAGGATTAAAATTGGATTAAAATTGGATTATCATTAAACTTAGTATTAGTAGGACAATACTGAGTTCAAGTAATACTATTGAGACATTGTATTTCAATCTAACCCAATTAACCAATTTTTTTCATTTTTTTTTCTAAAGGACTTATTAAATGGCTTTAAAAACTTTAGGATTTTACAGTAAAAAATATATATATACAGCTACAGCAAAAAAAAATTTACAGACCTAATTTTACAGATTTTACAAGAAAAATGTATACAGTTACAACCTAACTAATCACATTTATTTATGTAGATTTGAACATATTATAAGAAATTTCAAACTGATGAAGTTCCAATCAAAGTGACTCTTCGTAGATTTACCATACTTTTATCTAAGTCTGAATAGAAAGACTACTTCACGTAGCTCTTAACTTCTGAGTTGTGTTCCAATCCAAAACCATATTTCATTTACTGAAACCAAAATCAGTCTTCTTAAAATAAAATTACGATCATATCCATGATTTCATCTAAAAAATTATGGTTATGATTAAGAAAAAGAAGTAACCATAATCTTTTGTAGGAACAAAATTTTTACGATCTAACAAAACTGAATATTTGATTGATATAATGATAAAAACAGAATAAAAATTACAACTATGATATCAGTACCAGATGAACAAAAATGGTTTGTGTAAAGTCGATATACTCTTTCCTTAATTCTTTAATTTCTTGTAGTGTGACGGTGTTGTCGTAATTAGAATCCCATGATAAAACAACACTTCGACTACTCCACAACACTCATAATAGAAGTTAACGAAACTAAAATATATGTTGTACTCTTTCTTCTCTTTCTTCTCCTTCTGCTTCTTTACGGGTGGCTCAGACTGTGACAAATCAACAACAACCCTTTTTTTGTCCTTCCTCTCCACGTCCCCACACCTCTTACATATGTACCCGCATGTATGTCAGTTATTAAGTTAACCAGTTGTGGGTATCTTCCTCGTCCAGCCACTGAGGAAACATCTCTTCTATCGAGTCCTTCAAAACCATTTTCCTCACACACACCTACAACAGTAAACAATAACTCAACCATCAATAACACATAACTCAGTCGTAACAGATTATAACTAAGCCGTAAATACTAACATATCTCAGCTACCAAATAAAAGTAACTCAGCCATCAAATAACCTTAACTCAGATATCAAATAAATGTAACTCAGTCATCAAATCAGTCAAAGGTAATCAACTAAACGTATCATAACTAAACGTATCATAACTCAACCATCAAATAAACAAATATAGAAAGAGGAAACGTCACGACACGACTGAGTTGTGGTTAAAACATAACTCAGCCATTAAATAAAATTAATCATAACTTAGCCATTTAACGGATCATAACTCAACCATCAAATACAACAAAATATATACATACGAAACGTCGCCATACGGCTGAGTTGTGATTAAAACATATCCCAGCCATCAAAGAAAACATATCCCGACCGCATGGATACGTCATCATGGCTTCATCATCGAATACCCTTTTTGCACTCTCCAATGGTATCTTACTATTATGACGCCAGTTAGTATTCATCATGTTCAAAACGTTCTGTTGGCAGTGGTTCCGTGTTTAACCCAGTGATCTCACCGAATTTGAGTAGGCTGAACATGATGGGTTGATCAGCAATGACACTCCAAATCTCCTTCTTATGTACTCGGAGCTGTCTACATAGAAGGTAGTGTACTGCTTTAGTAGACCAACCGACGTTGCTATCAGCGAGCCTAGTAATTATCCCAATCGGATACTTCTTCAGTTCTCCCCACATATTAAGTCCTTTTTCGTCTATAACTTTACCGAATTCTCCCAAAGAGCAATTGTGATTGAGTTCTTTATGTTCTAGATTAGAAGAACCTTTGGCGAAGAGTCTTTGAGGGTAATCAGGTGCTTGATTTTTCATCTGATCATAAAAAGACATACACAACTCAGCCACAAAAGAAAAGTAACTCAACCACAACATGAAATGTAACCCACTCACTACATGAAATAAAACTCATTCGCAATAAAAATCCTAACCCAGCCACNGATTGAGTTCTTTATGTTCTAGATTAGAAGAACCTTTGGCGAAGAGTCTTTGAGGGTAATCAGGTGCTTGATTTTTCATCTGATCATAAAAAGACATACACAACTCAGCCACAAAAGAAAAGTAACTCAACCACAACATGAAATGTAACCCACTCACTACATGAAATAAAACTCATTCGCAATAAAAATCCTAACCCAGCCACAACATACAATATAACTCAGTCGCAACATAATGTTTAACCCAGCCACAACATACTATACAATCCAGCCGCAATTAAAAGCCCTAACTCATTCACGACCTATCATTTAACTCAGCCGCAACATAATGTTTAACCCACCCGTAACATATTATATATCTCAGCCGCAATTAACAAAAACCCTAACTTAGCCACCAGTCCGGAACTCGATAAACTTTTGAATTACAAAAGTAACCACATAATAGAGTTTGATGGTATACTACAATGCTAGACTAACAAATAAACTCTACTTTCGCGGAACAGATATGAAAGTCACGAAAATCTTTTGATAAATTACCTTATCAGTGGTTGTTTCGCTTTGTCAAGCACCCATACGTCATATTTAGTCACCACCGAAGAAGCTCAGCCAATATTTATGTAAGAATCACCACAAATCACATATCAGAAGATATAAATATTTGATATTTGAAAATGAAAAATATAGAGTTTTAGGGATGAAAATAGAGAGAAAATGAAATAAAATGAAGTTGTGAGAGTAAGTATGAGTGATATTATCTTACAAAATCAGGTGGTTGAAAAAGTATTAAGAGCTTCAAATGTGATTGTTCATGGTGGTTGGACATTAATGGCGATGACACAAATGTAAATAAATAAAAGTGATAAAGACATGTATGTAATTATAATTTTTGAAAAATATAAAATTAAATAGAAAATAATAACATTTTTTGTTAATATTTAAAAGACTTAAGTATGTAAATGGGAGGAATTGACAAATATTATAAAGAGAGATTTTTGTGATTACATATGCAATTAAGTCCAAAATGATTCTTACTTGTAAAATAAATATAATTGAGAAGGGCTTCGTAATTGAGAAAGCTTTGAATCTCTTAAACAGCTGTGGAAACCTCCACCACATTTATAAGGTCTCTCTATCCCTTTCATCTCCTCGCTGGTGATGTACTTGTTTTCTGAAACTAAAATTTATCCACACAATGGCTTAGTCGTAAAGAGAGAGAAATACAACATTGTCTTTGTAAAAAAAAATTGGTAAAAAGAGATATATTCTTTGTAATACTAAATAAACCTGACAAATTTTTACAACCTAGTAACTGACTAATCCCACAGTACACCTTTCGTCCTTTTACGGGTGGAATGTTTCTTCATTGTAATTGTTAATTTTGACTTTTACACAAAAAAAAACAAAACAAAAAAAGTTGGATACGTTGACGTTGACTTTGACGTTGATGTTGACCTTTGATTATTCTTGCAAGAAATTACCGATATTTACATGAAAAGCATTTTGGCTTGGCTGCATCACATTTACTAAAACATTACGAAATTACACAAAACAAAACAACACAAACGAAAACAGAAAGGTACGGTGAAGAATTGATGCACTGTATAATGTTATGTTATGCCTCTCTTGGATCTATCTTCCTTCTTGTCCTTCTCTCCTTCCTCACTAGCTTCGGAGCTTATGCTCAAGACCCCACTTACATATACCATTTATGTCCAAACACGAGTACTTATTCAAGGCGCAGCACTTACTCCACTAATCTCAGAAGCCTTTTCGACTTTCTTTCTTCCAGCGAGCGCTCTTTCTCCAGCGGATTCTTAAGCACAGCCGCAGGTCAGAACCCTGATGTGATTTTCGGACTTTTCCTCTGCCGCGGTGATGCCTCGCCAGAAGTTTGTCGTAGTTGCGTCCTATTTTCCACAAACGACACCTTAAGACGTTGTCCCAATGAGAAAGAAGTCACACTGTATTACGATGAGTGTATGCTCAGATACTCTAGCCAGAATATTCTCTTGGATTCTTCAACCAGCAATGGAATTATCTTGTATAACACCCAGAATGTTACATCGAACCAAATTGGGTTCAGAGATTTGGTCTTGTCCACGTTGAACCAAGCCGCTATTGAAGCTGCAAGCAGTTCTCGAAAATTCGAAGCAAGAAAGGCAAATTTTACCGCGTTGCAGACTTTGTACGGAATGGTTCAGTGCACTCCTGATCTGACAAGGCAAGACTGTTTGCGCTGTCTGCAACAGATTGTTAATCAACTGCCCACTGACAAAATCGGGGGAAGACTTATTGTGCCCAGCTGTAATTCAAGATTTGAGCTTTACCCGTTTTACAACGAATCCGTCTTTAGGACAGTTCAACCGCTGCTGGATTCAACTCCTCCACCACCATCACCATCACCACCACCACCACCGAATTTAATTCGTTCACCCTCACCAGGTCTGGACATTCGTCTTCCCTTTGGTTACATGTTTCAGTGCAACTTTTCACTTGAGAAATTCAGTATTAGGTGCAACGGAGGTTCATATGTAATATGAGCTAATGGGCCCAAAACTCTGTCTGTGATTACAGGAGAAGGCAGAAACTCTGTCATAATCATTGCTGTTGTTGTTCCAATCACTGTGGTTATTCTTCTTTTAGTTGCTGTGTTTATTTTCCGGGCTAAGAAAACAAGGACAATTCATGAGACGGAACCACTTACAGAAGGTAAGTGGCTTTGGTCCAGTGGTAAAGCAAGTGTTAGTACACTTTAGGTTGAATGAATATTCTGCTGTTGTTTCTACAGAAAAGGGTGATATTACAACTTCAGGCTCACTTCAGTTTGATTTTAAGGCGATCGAGGCAGCAACGAATAGTTTTTCTCACAGTAACAAGCTTGGTCAAGGTGGATTTGGTGCAGTTTATAAGGTATTCTGATATTAATATATTATCATTCCATAGGGCTTCCATCGTAGGTGGTTTAGCTGCAAGCATTTTAGAGTTCAGAACCTAAACAAATCATTTAAGGTTTTAAAATTTTAATGTGAGATAGTCCGTGAGGTGTTTGATAGATACTGGAGAGGATATGGTCGTAAGA
>KE156179.1:6202-16714 GCA_000411075.1 Sisymbrium irio | reverse complement strand
ATTAACCATTCGGGAAGGCTTTCCAAAACATTTCCTGAATGTATAACACTTTTTTATTATACTATTTTATGTTATATTAAACCCATTGAAGGGCCGTTTATGAGCTATATGTCGCTTCAGACATAAAACGGGCGTATTTTGCCAATTTATTATCAATCCAAGCTATTTTGGGGAAAGCTTTCCTGATTAATATGAAAAGCTTCCCTAAAGCCATATTCGGGAAAACCTTCCAAAAATATATGGAAAGCTTCCCTAAACATACAATTTTATAATGAAGTAGTGTTTTTGTACGCTAAGTTCTTGTAATGTAATTGTATAATATTGAACTAATTTGGAATCATATTAACATGACCCGGTTGCTCGTAACTGTGTTCAAATGTAAAACTCAAATACCAAAATCCATTTGGATGGTACACATAACAGATACCTAAATGAAAGGCTTCCTTAAAAAAACAAGAAATTAATAAATCAGCTTCTTCATATGGCCGTTTTACAGATATTCTTGTTATGTCCTCCTACGCCGCTTCCTCTCCAACCAAATCCTTGAATTTTTCCAACTGTTTTAGCGAGGATGGTTGGTTAACAACGACCAGTTGTGATGGCTCCTCCCTTATGTTGAACTTTAGAGTCGGGATTTTGATTGTTTGTGAAAAAAATCATCCATTTTGCACCTAAAATGGAGAAAACTAATATCTGTGAGATTCTTTGAAATTTCAGGAAGGTATCTTTAAGTTTCAGGAAGGCATTCCCAAATTCAAAGTAACATACAAAATTTTGTTTTTTAAGATGACACAACAAGTTCAACTGTTGCAACAGGTTCCTAAACAAACATAACTCAGTTATATAATCAATAATGCAAACTGTTATAATGTTATCAGGAAGGTATCTAAACTTTTCAGGAAGATATCTAACATTTTCAGGAAGACCTTCTCAAATACAAGTATCATACGAAAGTTTGATTTTTAAGATCACACAACAAGTTACACAACGAAAGTGACTCATATAATCTATATTTCGCAAACTGTTGTAATGTTTTCAGGAAGACATCTAAAATTTTCAGGAATGTATCTAACATATTCAGGAAGGTATCTAACGTTTTCAGGAAGGCCTTCCCAAATACTCAGGCCTTAGTGTAATAACCTACAACTGAGATGTAACGACTTTTTCTACGGCTTTCATAAATAAAAAAATGTGGCAGACAACCGAACAATAAAAAAAGTAAAGACTTTCACAAAAAAAAATGAAAAAAGTAAAGAGAGTAACCCTACATTCGTTCGGCGACGATTCATTAATTCGTTGATTCGTTCATTCGATTATATCTCGTAGATGACGACGGCTACAGAGGAAGATGACGCTGGCGACAGAGGAAGATGACGACGGCTACAGAGGAAGATGACGATGGCGACAGAGGAAGTTGACGACAGCGACAGAGGAAATTGACTACGGCGACAGAGGAAATTGATGACGGCGACAGAGAAAATTGACATAGGAATTTGACGATGACAACAGAGGAAATTGACGACAGCAATAGAGGAAATTGACGACGGCGGCTTTTTTCATTTTTGGCGAGGAAGTTGAAGACGACGACTTTCTTCAATTTTCGGCGAAAGGAAATGAGTGAAAGAAATACGGGGTTAAGTTTTAAAGAGGGGTATCTTTGTCATAAAAATTAAAAATACCTAAAACATTTTTGTCATTCTCAACATTCTAAAACATTTCTGGAAATGTAACTGAGAATTATAATATTTTGGAGAATTTCCCTTACATATATTTACAAGACTATATACATATATATAATGAATTAGGAAAAATAAATATTCTAGTGAACATATATGCGATTCAGACTTGTAACTCTAAAATTAGAAACAGTTTAATATTAAAAAAATTTCTAACACAAAATCGCATAATATAACGAAAATATTATCAAAATTTATTTGGTTGTGACTTAAAATTAAGTGCAAAAATCTCTAATTGAATTTGTACCTTGGATGTTAAAAATGCTACTGTTTTTTTTTTAAAACGTTTGGATAAAGCAATTTTGGACTGATTGATCAAACATAAAAAAAAAAAATACAAGAGAATATACAAATTATCTTTTCGTTTCCAATATTTTATTGATGTAGACAAATTCAAACTAAATAATTGAATCAACTATGGATGATTTTTGAGGATCACATTAACTTTTAATGTTCTTGGGATATGAGGTATCTCTTCTGTTTAATATAGATGAGAAGCGCAGAAGCTCTCCATGAACTTCACCTTATCTTTTCATTGCTGAAAAAATGCACCGTTAATTAAGTACACAACAAACAAGCTGTTTGTACTTTTTACAGTTACGTGACTTTTAGGTCCTGAAGCTATACACTATATATCTCCTTTACGTATCTATACAACGAGAATCTACATTCTTCTCACACTAAACATATAAAAAACTATACTTCTGCTAAACATAATTTGACTATGTCACCAAATTCTTGCCTACTATGTCATAGATTAGCCTAACTATATATATGTTCATTTATTTGTCGTCAAAGAATCTTGCCACTGATGAATATAGCTCTTCCTCTTCAAACTGTTTCGACACAAAACCATCCATTCCACACTTGATGCATTTTTCATTTGTAGCCTGAATCACATCAGCAGTCATAGCTAATATTGGTGTGTGCCATTTCCTAGACATTTCAAGCGAAGAAGCTTCACCAGATTTTGTTTTCTTGTTGATCTCCTCTTCCAGATCACGGACTCTCCTTGTGGCTTCAAATCTACACCAGAAAACAAAAAGAAAAGAGATAATTGATTAGGATGAGTTACGTTCATCATATCCACAACCGCAAGACTTACCCATCCATTTCAGGCATTTGCAGATCCATGAAGCATGCGTCAAAATCATGAGGCGGCTTAAGCATTGCAAGTGCAGCTTTGCCACTGTCAACGTAAGTAACAAGAGCTCCATATTTCCTAAGTACTGCATCTGCCACTCTTCTATTTACCACAGTATCATCTACCACTAAAATGTGCTTTCCTCTAAGCAAGTTTCTTCTTGGCGTTCTATTTGTCAGCCTCTTCTTGCCATTCCCCATGGTTTCTTGCAAGCAGCATTTCAAGACACTCATTCGAAGTGGTTTCATCACGACCTCGTCGATATGACCAGAGGATTTGATTTCACTGAGCTCCAGTGGAGTTGTTAAGGTAGCCAAAACTAAAAAATTTCGGGGTCTTGTACAGGTCCCTTGACCACTGTTAAGCAGATCACTAAATGCATCAAATTCTTCCTTGTTCCACACATCTTTGTCGATTAGAACCAAATCCAAGTTCACTAATTTACTGCTAAAGATATAAAATGTTTTGAGTAACATAACCAGTAATCTCATCACAGGAAATGGAAAGGGAGAGTACCTGGCACAGAAGGTAGATGCAGTTCCAAGACTTGAAGCAATGTCAACAGAAGATATTCCAACTCTCTGAAGATGATAACGGGTAACCTCAGCTCGGATGTTTCTGCTATCAATAATTAATGCCTTCAATCCTTGAAACTCATGAATAGCTTGATCGAACAGCTCCAACGAAGTGACTGATGAACTTGTTTCCCCTTCCTCGAGAACTCCAGTAAAGGAGAAAGTAGTGCCAACACCAAGCTTGCTTACAAAGCCAATCTCTCCTTGCATGAGTTCAACCAAACGCTTGCTTATGCTTAAACCTATCCCTGTCCCAGCATAAGTCCGTGATGTCGAACTGTCAGCTTGCATAAATGGAGTGAAGATCCGACATTGTGCATCTACAGGAATGCCAACCCCTGTGTCCTCGACAGTAACAAGCAATTCAGTTTTATCAGAACGATGGTCCTGAAATGTCCTGAAGTTCCTCCAGCTTTCCGTTGCATTTACAGCAGGATAGCCGCTAAGTGTGTTACATGTCTCAACCGAACCAAGTCTTTGTTTTAGTATTTCATCTTCTATATCAAACGGTTCTCTAACCTCATTGGTTAGGTGCACCGAGATTAATATGTGTCCCTTTTCCTGTGTGAACTTTATTTACGGAACAAAAAAAAGAGAGATTTGTTGATTCTTGAAATAAGCATTACAGAAGTGAGCTATTTCTGCTGGGCATAAATAAATACCTTGTTATAGTTTCCAACCAGGTTTGTGATAATCTGCCAAAACCGACACGGATCACCGATTAATACAGCAGGAACTTGACTAGAAACATAAACAGCTAACTGTTGTTGCATAAACAAAGAAAACAAAAACATTCATTAGAGAAGAGTTTCATGCTATAAGACCGTACATGATGCAAAGTTTGTTTGTGTTGTATATACCTCGATTCCATTTTCAACTGCCTTGCCAGAGAGGAGGGATGAAAAGAAAGCGCAGATCGAAAGGCACGTTTTCAAGCTCAAGCCTTCCTGACTCAATCTTCGCTTGATCAATATATTAACCAAAGCATGAGACTCAGTTTCATTGACTGATGGTAGGGCTGGGAAAGTAGTTGAATCCGAATATCTAAACCAAACCCAATCCAAGAAATAAAATCGATCCGACAAAATATCCAAATGGGTTTTGGTTTTTGGTATTTTAAAAACACTAACTGATAGAGTGAATTGCAATTGTCGGAAAAAAAAGTAAAATATTTGACTGATTCAAATTATTATTAGAATTTTAATTAACAAATATTTGAATTTGATCTAGAAAATATTTACCAAAACTTGGCCAAAAATATATAATTAATGGACCAAAGGCCCTCTCAGAAGAGCTAAGAGTCACGAGCCGCGCACCATGCACCCACGCCCACACCCAAGCCAAGTTGAGCGAGTGGATGCGTATGTGGACAACTTCACCTTCCCACATCTTTTAAACTTCTCAAAGTCTTCTCCCCTTTATAAAATAAAGGAAATTTCCCTCTACTTTTGATTTAAAAAATTAACTTCTCCTCATTTAAATTTGCCTATTAATGGTTTTCCCCTCTGAGCCTAATGACGGTCCATTTTGTTTTCACTATTACAAAATTTTAATCAAGCCCATTGCTTAATAAAACTGTTCCAATAATTCTTTACATGAATATAAATGATTCTAGTAGTTTTATGTGTCTTTTGATATGATGATATTTACCAATATAGAAATTATTCAGTGCCCGAGCAATAACCGCTTGGTTATCACTATGTACATGTTTTGCTGGCACTAGTATCTCCCACATTGGAAAATTTTCCAACGAATTTTGAAGCCATTCTGCTTCTTCTCTGCCTTTATCAAATGCTATAAACTCATATTTTATCGTGGATTTAGCTAATAGAGTTTGTTTGCCAGATCTCTAGGACACTGGTTCACCTTATATCATAAAGACATATCCACTAATGGATTTCATGCTTTTAGAATCAGAAGTACAGTTAGTGTCATTGTATCCTTTTAACTGATTGTTCTTTAACAGAATGCAAACCATAGTCTTTAGGATTAAAAAGATAATTGAACACTTTTGTTATTCCTTTCCAATGTATATGTTATGGATGACTTGTATAATAACTCAGTACATTGACTGCATACACTAAGTTGGGTCTAGTACAGTTTTTTAAGTATATCAGACTTCCAATCACTCTAACATACTCCAGTTGTGAGACTGACTTACTCTTCTTGTTATAGTCAAGCGGAAAAAATGGTCAACAAGAGTTTTTGTTGTACCATTTGAGTAGGCTTTGAATCTCTCAAGTATATTTTCAGCATAATGATATTGAGTCAGGATGTATTTTTCTGAGGTTCTAATGTTTTTAATATCCAGAATTAGATCTGCTAATCTCATATCTTTCATATTAAACTTGCTTTTGATCAAATTTTTAATTTGATTGATTATGTTTTGTGGCTTATAAGAATGATTATATCATGGACATATAAACATATCAAAATATACCCATGTGAGATACTTCTAAATTAAAGGTACTGATCACATTTATTTATGCTGAAACTATTTGATATCATTACTGTCAAATTTTTCATGCCATTTTTTAACATCATTAAGGCACACGTTCAACTTTTTCATGTTTGATTTTTCATTTTTTAAATTTATCTTTAACTTGTTCGTCAGGTTATCTTTCTGATATATTTTCAATAAATATTCTCATATTATTTCCATATCTTAGAAACCCATTTTAAGAATTAGAATGTCCTCCTAAGTAAACGAAGAATAATTCCAATGTATTAATTTTTTTAATAATACCTGATGTACATATATACCTTCTTCTTTTTGAACAAAAATGGTACAAAAAATTAAGTTAGAAGTATTTATTTGTTGAATCTTTATTTTCATCATTTATAAGAAAAGCATAATGTTATGAGTATTTTTTTTCACTTAAGCAAAGAATAACTTTATATACTGATTTTATATTATATTATATATAAGAAAAATTTATAATCATTTTTTGAAACGAAGACATAAGAAAACATTGAAAATTATAACATAAATGGATGAATCATCTATTGAAAAACTCAAGAAAGTTTATGCAGTATATCGAACATGTGGACGCCGACTAAAATGTGCGGGCTGTAATCTTGATAAAGATTACTATAGTGATGGTTATCATTGTATTCATTCTGGATTCTTCTTTCACAAGGATTGTTCTTACTCGAGTCAGACTGTCGGAGATTGGAATTGTGGAGTGTGTCAAAAAGAGATTAAGTAGACATGTAGAGCTTATTCATGTTCGATATGTCCAGATTTTGCAATTCATATAAGATGTGGTAAAACGTTTGGAATTTGGGATGAAATTACACTTGAAGGTATATTAGAAAAAACAGTGATTGTAAATAAGATGAGGTGGTTGAAAAAACATTAATAAAGCATTTCAGTCATGAGAAACATATCTTAAAGCTCAAAGAAGGGAGTAATGCTAATGACCAATGCCTGTGGTGTGAAGCATGCACATATCCTATTTTACACTGTTTAAAAATCAATGTTTGTAATATCTTAGATCAAGACTATTAAAATATAGCTTACTACTTACATTTGGTTTCAGAATATATTTCTCTACACAATTAATTCTTATCTGTATCCAACAAATCTTATAAATTTTCTATTTATTTGACTTCTTATTATAATAATTCTATATAAATTTAGAATTATCTCAGATTAAATTTATAGAATAGGTATTTAATATTTTTATGTTTATTGTGTCAATTTTTTTTATACTATATATTAAGAGAAACTTTGTTTTACTAGAAAACTAGATTTATATCCAGACTTCAAAAACAAGAGAAGAAAATATTAATTTAATGAAGAGGAAAACCTATATTATTAATTTGCTTAATTTACTTATTTTTTAATACTTATTTATTTTAGATAGTATATTCATAAATTTGAAATTTTATATGTGTTAACATTTTTATATTTTAATATAGATGTATCATATAGTTTACTATATTAACCTATTAATGAACAATATTTTTAGTTTATTTTTCGTTCTTTTAACCCGTTTCAGTTTTTACAATGATTTAAATATTAAGGGTATATGAGTCATTATATCCATTATAAATAAGTTTATATTTGTAATAAATTAAAGTGAGTGTAGTTTTGAAAATGTGTATAATGAAAGTGGTATTAGTGACAAATTCCCTAAATATTATGTATGTTCAAAATTTAATCCCACAATAAACATCATTATGAAAAAAATATTAATGCCAACCCGTCTGCATATTATTAAATAACATAAATATTAAATAACTTTAAATGTTTAAATTTTATTAAATTAAAAGTATTCCCATCTAATTCTAAATTAAAAATAATTTGTTTAATTTATTTTATAGTGTTTCCATTTTTGTTTTATAAATCAAAATTTAATATAATAAATTATTTTAGTTTTTTATAATTATTTTATAATTATTTAATTAACTTTTCAATTTTGAAAAAATGAAAGATATGAAATATATTTAATTTAGGTTATGTTATAAGTAAAAAATAAAATATATAACCATGGTTAAATCTTAAAAGATATTAAAGATATTATGAATAAATAACTGATATTTTATTTTAATTGTGTGGACTATTCAATTTTAATGTATATCCAGTTTTTTATAAATTTTAATGGAAGATGAATAATATGTTAGAATTTTCTCCAAATTTTAGTGAATTTTAAAAATAATGAGTTAACTCAAATACACTTATTCCAAAACAAATTTAATAGCAATATTCGTAATTAAAAGTTTTTCAAGTATTTTCTTAAAGTAACTTCTCAATTAATTTTAAAGAGATAATATTTATATTTTTCATAGTTCTGTGATGAAGAGGACTAGAACACAAAAATCACAAAATCTGTGATTTAACTTGTAATTCCAAGAATCAGATAACATTAAACAAGAACCTCTTAGATTTATCTTAAAATAGTCAGTTTATATAAAGATGTTTAGGAATTTTGATAAATTATATAAGACCTTATAAAATCTGGGTAATGAAACCTCAAACCAGATCTTAGAAATTGAAACTAGATTACCAAAATAACACGATTTGGACGATTATAATTCATTCAATCAAACTCAAACAATCCGGCGAGTTCAGAATCATAGATTCAATGGAAAAATCTAACGAGATTCAATTCCATATATCATTGATAAGGATGAGATTCATTCGAATCATTGATAACGATGAAGAATCAGATGAGACAGTGACGACGAATCAGCTTAGACGACGTTGGCGAATCAGATCACGGCCACAGAAGAATCGGAGAAGACGAGATTTTCTGACGAAAAACAACCGGAGAAGAAGATGAGAAGATAAAGTCACGATATGGAGTGAATCAAATATGAGGGTAATTTATAATTTAACCAATTTAAAAATGTATAAAACTGAAAATGAGATTCCCTAAAGTGTTAAAGTGAATAAGTGTATGATATAATGTGTATTTTTGTAAATCTCTCAAAATATAATAGATTGAGATATTAACTTAGGACCTCAATATATTGTGTTGAGACATTAACTTAGAACATTAACTTAGGATGCTAGCTAATTTAACGTATTATAGTTTAAAATAATATATTGTACTATAATTTAGGACGTTAATGTATGTTCACATATCGCAAGAACGAGTAAATATTTGTTTTGTTGTATTATTGTGTTTGATAAAAAAATAATTATGAGAGAGTAGAATTCTTTCATAAATGTGAGTCTTTCTAGTTTTTTGAAGTTTATATAAATGTGAGTGTTTCTAGTTTTTTTGGAGTTTATGATTATAAAATAAAAATAAAAACTTTAATCCTAGTTAATTTATAACTGACTTTACATGTAATCATTTTTAGTATATGGTTGGATTTTATTATTATTATTTTTGGTTATTATGAAATTTTTTTTTTGGTTTTGAATTTTAGAGTTTTCCTTTTTTTGTTAATAATAAAAATATTTTATCAAATAATATATATTTGGATGTATACTAATACTTTAAAATATCTTATCTCATTTGTCACAATACTGTTATATTAAAAAGATCTATCCAATGTGTGCGACACATTGAGATTTAGAGCATTCTTATCAATATGTTCTCAATTGGGTATTTCTAAAAAAATAAAATAATAAAATAAAAAGTAAGCGAATATCTCAAATTATCACAAATTCTACCCAAAAAATTGATGGCATGATTTATGAGAATTTGAAATATTCACCTATTGCCATTATTTATTTGAAATATTCATCTATTAACAATATCTATTAATATATAAACGTTGAGGCTAAATGTCATTTAGAACGTCTACATATGATTAAAACTTTTTAAATAACCAATAATATCATTTCACGTCATCAGTTAAATTTAAGAAATTTTTTAACTTTTATAATGATATTATTAATAAAAATACATAAAAGGAAATTATCTATAAATTTTTTTTAAACAAATATTTGACTTATTAGATTACGGAACTTTCCAATTTAAAATATAAGATAAAAAAATATTTATAAATATTTATCATACAAAAAATATAACTAATATATTATAAAAATTTATAATTTAAAATAATTATCTTATTCATGCAGTTAACTATATATAATTTATAACTGATATTGGTAACAAACAAATTAAAATTTTGAAACTTTCTAATTTAAAATAATGATCTCATTTATATAATTAACTATATATAAAAGGTATAATTTATATTGGTGACAAAAAAAATTATAAATTTCTATAAAATGCCGTTGACAATGTCTACATAAGATTAAAATTTTAAAGTCATCAATACTGTAATTTCACATCATCACTTAAATTTAAGAAATTTTCTATATTTTTTAATTTAATTATTAATAGAAAATACATAAAAAATTTATCTATAAATTTCTATAAAAATATATTAAATTAGTATTACATTAGGAAATTTTCTAATTTTTAATTTAAGATAAAAAAATATCTATAATTTTCCATAAAACAAAAAATCAACTTAATATTATATTAGGAAATTTTATAATTTAAAATAATGATTTAATTTTATAATTAACCTATAACCTATAATTAAAATTGGTGACAAAAAAGTTAAAATAAATTTAATAGATAAATAC
>KE156178.1:44329-58202 GCA_000411075.1 Sisymbrium irio | reverse complement strand
TTTTTTTGAAATTTAATTAAACAAAATCAAAGTAAAACCAAACTATATTTGAATTTTTATGATTTCATAATTTTGTAAAATTGAACAAGTTTAGTATTAAAAATAAATTTGAGTATATATAAATTAGAATATTAAATATTTTTGTTACTTTAAAATAATTTAAAAACTGAAACAGAAAAAATAAGAAATGAAAACGAGTGAAAATAATTAAAACTAAGATTCAATTATATAAATTCAAATGTTGTATAACTGGTACAAATAGTATAAATGGTACAAATAGCCAACTAGTATAACTGTATAACTAGTATTCGAAATTAAAACATTAAAAATAATAATAAATATATGTCAAGTTGGGTCTACGGGTTATTGGGTTTGGGTGGATAAAGTTATGGTTGGATCTGTAATATTAGAAATATGTGAAGGACGATATAGTATTTACAAGGCTTTTGCATTTAAAAGAAAATCAAAAAGAAATTATAAAACATAAAGGTGGCTCTTGTGATTCTTTTTTAGCAATTGGTGGCATTTAAGCCGTTAATCCGTAATGGCTCGACGATCAAACAACAGAAAACCAGCCCTGCATAATCTCACTAGCCACCTCGGGATTTTGTAAATGAAATGAAGAAATTCTATTTTTGATGGTCTTCTCTACATGTTTCTGTAAGATTGGTGGCGAATGGTGAATATTTTGGTGAAGCCGATTATTCCTCTCTCTCCAAATGGCTTATATCAAAGCCTGCCAAGATAGGATCAATAAATATTTTAGATTTCTATTTCCGGTTAAGCTCCTTAATCTATCCATCGTGGCTTGCCACGAGAAATCAGTCTGCCTTAGGTCAAGCTTCACCGAGAGGAGCCCAAACCTCTTCAATGAAGTAGTAATCAAAGAAAAGAAGATTATGAGATTCTGGTAGCTGATTACAGAGGAGACACAGATGGTCTAACTGGATACCCCAGGAAATCAAGCGATCCCTTGTTGGACATCTATTCAGGAGAACTAACCATGTAAGTGATTGATGTCTTGGAATCCCTCTTTTCAGCCAAATCAAAGAAAACCAGCTAACCACCAGCTTATGGGAACTTAACAGATTGTACATCGTTTTGGAGGAGAAGGATGATCTGACCTTTCCTTCAACATGGCATTCCAGAACATCCACCGAATCAGAAAGGGAACAAGAAGTCATAATGATGTGCAACTGTTCTAGCTGAGGAGATCTCGCTGGGGGAAGATTCTAGCCACTATCTATCCAAAGAGATGCTTGAGAAGCAGAGATTGGAATGCCTGTTAACCTTGGACCGTGAGGACCAATGAATTGGGGTAACGGACCAAGCTCCGACCAAGGATCCATCCAAAATCTGCAAGTCTGTCATTTACCAGGTTTCATACGCACCCATTTAAATATTTCATCCTTTAGTCTAAGAAGCTTTTTGAAATTCCAAGTATGACTCCAGATACTAGTATCTTTCATCACATTCTGATGGATCCACTCCACCCAAAATAGACTCTGTGCGGAAGAGGATAAGCCACAACAGCTTCAAAGCATAAGTGCGGGTCCAGACTTTCAGGTTTCTGAAACCCAAGCCACCCTTGCATTTAGGAGTTGCTACCGTGTCCCACGCCACCTTAGCCGAGAATCTTCCTTCCAGAGAACCTTTATAAATATAAGCATTGCATATTGAGTCAATTTTATTAATGCACTCGTGAGGGAGAATATATGCTGCACTCCAAAAGTTAATTATACCAGCAATGACTGTGTAAGAGAACTTGCCGTCCTGCCATTGACAAGTATTTTTCAGTCCATGATCCAATCTGATTTTTATGCTTTGCAGAAGTGGCTCAAAATCAATAATTGATAGTTTTTTTGTTGACAGGAGCAGACCCAAATAACGAAATAGGGAGGAAGCCATGAGTAATGCCAGAAACTGTTTCAGTGGATGCAACATCCACACCAGAAAGCCTAGACGAGAGAAAGCAATATTTTTCAGGGCTTATGGCCAGGCCCGAGATTTCATTAGACAAGACAGCCAAGATTCCTTGAATTGATTGAGGAGAACCATCAGAGAATCAGGAGGTCATCCGCAAAGCATAGGTGAGACAGTTGGGAATCCTTACATTTAGGATGGTATTGAAATTGTCCATTAGTTGCAGCATCATTGAGCATATGGGACAGTATGTTCATTGCTAGTCCAAACAGATAGGGAGACAAAGTGTCACCTTACCTTAAGACTTGAGTTCCTCCGAGTAGGCAGTTTTGCAAATGCAAGATTCAAGCAATTGAACATAGCTAGGAGGTAGATTAAGAGCTGATAGGCAATGAATCATGAAGTCCCATCGAATAGAATCATAGACTTCGGCAATGTCAATCTTGACAGTTACCCTCTTGGGTCCCTTATTCTTATAATACCCGCTCACAATCTCAGAGGCTAGTAAACAGTTGTCAAGCAGGAGTATTCCTTTAATAAAGAATGTATAATTTGGCAGGATTATCTTTGGTAGCAGAGGCTTCTGCTTAGCCACAAGAATCTTAGACACTATCTTGTATACAGTGTTATAATAGGAGATAGGTTGGTAATCCTTGATGATTGTAGCACCCAAAAACTTTGGCAAGAGAGGGAGGATTGTGTAGTTAATTGAAACAGGCATATGACCTGAAGAGAAGAAACCAGAGATAGCACTAACAACTTTGGTACCAATCACAAGCCACACAGCCTTATAAAACCCATAAGTTAGGCCATCTGGCCCTGAAATTTTATTCAGATTTAACTTGAATAATGTATTCCTAATTTCCTCTGGAGTAGGTAGCCGAGCTAGAGAAGCAGCTTCCACAGGAGAACACAATTCCTTGGTGAAAAGGGTGACAGTGTCTCTAAGAGCAACAACAGCATTGCAGACCAAAGGACCAAGGATATTTCTGAAGTGAGTGACAGCGAGAGAGCCCATGTCCTCCGAACCAGAGACAGAAAAACCATCAAAATTCGTCAAGGTATGGATAGTGTTATAAGCATTTCTTGCCTGAGACCTTGTAAAAGTAAGGCGTGTTCTGATCACCCGTACGCAGCCAGTTTACTCTTGATTTCTGCTTGAAAAATTCTTCTTCTATACCCTTAAGAGTCGAAAGCTTATCTGTTAGTTCCCTTTCTGCAAGGAAATTAGCCATAGTAAGAGAATGGAGAGATAGAGTCTGAGCATCATGATAGAGTACCATAACCTCTGCAACACGCTTTTGAATATCAGAGTAGTTATCATGATTCCGGTTCCTCAAAGCAATCCTTAGATTTTTTCTGCTTGCTGACCAGGGACGATAGGGAGTGAGAACTCGGATCAGAAGTCTACCAGGAGCTCTCCACAGTACATAGAAAATCCGGATGTGAAATGAGGTAGTTGAGGAATTTGAATGGTTTGGTACCAGCCATAGTGTTAAACCTAAAGGAGAGTTTCATCTTTCTTAAGGGTTCATCTCGGCCATGTATGTACAAGTCGTACACATCTCAGTCAGTACATTGGAAATTTACCTTGGATTGCAAGTAACCAAAGGAGTGAAGATCAAGTTTAATATATGCCAAGGCAGTCCCTAGATCCATCTACTTGTTTATGTTTGTAATTATCTAAGGATGAGCTCATTTCTCACGTGTTCTTTATCCTAATCTAGCCATTGGTGCAAAAACACTTTTTATTTTTCTTTAGTTACTTTATTTGGCATATGCCTAGGATCCATATAGGATATTCCTCTTGCTTTTTTCTTTTTATAGCTGTAAACCTGCAGATATTATTCATTGAACGAGAATTCATCTCTTTCCTTCTTATTCTTCTTATCATTTCTCTAAACTTTTTCAATTTCTCTTAATCTCTTTTAATTACTTTTAATCTGCTGCACATTCTACTAAATCTCTCATGGTAGAGCCAGGTTGTTAAATCTGGTGTTTTATTCTCTAAAATCTCTTCTTCAATCACTCTCTTGTCCCAGAATCTTACTGTGGGCTAGGACCACCAAGGCTGTGTTGAATGAGAAGAGGCTTGGGAGTCATCTTGAAAACTCCAAGCCACCATATGTTGAGTCCAAGGAAGGAGAGGATAAAGCTGCTTCAGACGAGGCTGAAGACTGGTTGTGTGATGAGCAGGCTATGCTTGCTTCTCTTCAGGGATCCTTGGACATCTCTATTATTGAGGATTACTCCTACTGTGAAGGAGATAAGGAGCTCTGGGATACATTGAAGAATATGTTTGGGAATGTCTCAAACATTACAAGGGTCTTTGAAGTCAAGAAAGCTATCAATGATATCTCACAAGGAGATATGGGATTCTATGATTTCTTTGGGAAGTTCAGAAGCTTGTGGGCAGAGCTTGAGATACTGAGGCCATATACTGTGGACACAACTACTTTGACTGAAAGGAGAGTAAGACAAAGTATTTGCTCTTATCATGGTGCTAAATCATGTGTTTAGTGATGTTATCAAACACATACTCAGAGCTGAGAAACTGCCTAGTTTGGAGGAGGTTTGTGCTCATATTCAGGAGTAGGGTTCATTGGGCTTGTTTGAGAGAAAAGAAGGTGATCTGGCCATGGCTAACAAGGGAGAGGCAGCCGTGGCCAACAATGGTTCGTATGGTGGTGAGGAAAGAGAAGTTTGGGTATGTGAGCATTGCAAAAATAGAGGACATCTCAAGAACAAATATTGGATCCTCTACTCTCATCTCAAGAAGAAGGATCAACAGAATCAAAGAGCCAATGCTGGAAATGAGGTGCAAGAAGAGGCAGGGACGTCTAGCCAGACCAAGTAGGATGATGGTGGTGCAGCCATAAGGGCTTCTGCTGAGTGTGTGAAGAAGTCTGACCTTGATGCCCTCATCAAATCTCTTAAAGAGTCTGGTAACTCTTTAAAAGCTCTAAGCTCTCATACAATGCATGAATCAATGATGGTTAATGTTGCTAAAAATGCTTCTGGTTCAATGCATAAATCTGCTTTGATTAATCATGTCAATCATGCCTTGAGTGACAAACCTTTGATTGTTGATTCTGGAACTATTCATCATATGATTAGTGATGCTAAGTTGATTATTAATATTAAACCTGCCTTAGGAAATGTGATTATTGCTAATGGTGATACGGTTAATATTGAAGGAATTGGTAAATTGAATTTGTTTGATAAAGAGTCTAAAATTTTCCATATGTCATCATTTACTTCAAACTTGTTATGTATTAAGAAAGCTACTTCTGTTCTGAATTGTTATGTTATATTCAGTCCTATTGAATTTTTCTTTCAGGATTTTGATTCAAATAAGCTTCTTGGACAAAGAACTACCAAGGATGGTCTTTATATTCTTGAAGACACTAAGTCATCTAGTTCATCTACTGCTTTCATTTTTAATTATGTTGTTGACAATAATACTTTGTGGCATGCTTAGGTTGGGTCATCCTCATCATAGAGATTTAATTTGGTTTTGCATAATGTTAAGATTGAAAATAATGATTGTGAAGCTTGTATTTTAGGCAAGCATTGTAAAACTGTTTTTCTAAAATCATCTACTATTTATGAAAAAAAATCTTTGATTTAATTCATTCTAATGTATAGACATCTCCTTGCATATCTAGAGAGAATCATAAGTATTTTTTCACATTATAGATGAAAAATCCAAGCATACTTGGATAACATTGCTGCCATCAAAAGCTAGGGTGTTAGAAGCTATGAACTTTCAAGCCTATGTGACTAACCATTATAATGCTAAGATCAAAGTGTTGAGATCGGATAATGGTGGGGACTACACTAGCCGTTCATTCAAACAACGCCTAAATAAACACGGAATTCCACACCAAACCAGCTGTTCTTATACTCCTCAACAAAATGGAATTGCCGAAAGGAAGAACAAGCATCTAATGGAGGTTGCAAGCCCTGATCTTTCACATGAATGTTCCTAAACGATTCTGGAGTGATGATGTAGTGACAGCATGCTATCTAATCAACAGGCTAACAACAAGAATCCTTCAAGATATATCTCCGTTTGAGATATTGAATCAATACAAACCTGTAATTAATTACCTAAAAGTGTTTGGTTGTGTTTGTTATAGTACCAGGAGATCAAATAAATAAGCTTGATGCCAAGAGCAGAGAAAAGGTCAGCCCCGACGATAGATCACAAGCAAGAAAGGCCGAACCACAATATGTTGAAGAGGATGTCCTGACGGAGGTTGAGACTGGAGAAAAAAATGAAGAAGGAGAAGAAGAAGACGTCGACAATGTCTCTTCAATTCAAGCTGAACCAGAACAATGGCTCCTTAAGAAGAAGCGCTGTTTCTCAGAAGAAGCCAGAGGCTAACGAAGGACCAAGAATCTGTTTCACAAGAGGCAGCGCCAGTCCTTAGAAGAAGCCAAAGGAAAAGAAATGAAGTAGTCTATTATAACAATCAAGTTGTTGCACATCCAGCTCAAGTCATGTGCTCTCTCGCTCATGTACCAGAGGAGCATCAAGCCTTCATTATAATTCTGACAAAGAATAGGTCAAAGAATATATGAGGAGTCCAAGGAGCTCAAAGTCTGGAGAGATGTTGTTAGTGAAGAAAGACAAGCTATAGAAATGCATCATTTTTGGGATGAGGCTGATTTACCAAGAAAGAAGAAGACAG
This sequence comes from Sisymbrium irio, assembly GCA_000411075.1. Classification (NCBI taxonomy): domain Eukaryota; kingdom Viridiplantae; phylum Streptophyta; class Magnoliopsida; order Brassicales; family Brassicaceae; genus Sisymbrium; species Sisymbrium irio. The sequence goes on along the minus strand of KE156178.1, from coordinate 51,582 downwards.
TGAGTTACAAGTGGGTCTTTACCATCAAGTGTAAGAGCATAGGAGATAGAAAGATACAAGGTAAGGCTGGTAGCTAGAGGCTTCTTCACCCAAACATATGGTGAAGACTATAGAGAGACGTTTGGTCTGGTTGCTAAGCTTCACACAGTCAGAATTGTGCTATCTCTTGCTACGAATTTGGAATGGAATCTATGGTAAATAGATCTGAAAAATACATTCCTTCAGGGGGAGTTTGAAGAAGAAGTCTACATGAATCCTCCACCAGGTGTTTCTATCACTCCATGGAAGGTGGTAAAGCTAAGGAAGGCTATTCATGGTCTCAAACAATCTCTTAGAGCTTGGTATTCTTGGATCGTGGATTCAGAAGGTTTGAAGCTGATCATACCTCTTCACTCTTCAAAGCCAATCATGTATAGTAGTCATTCTCATCTACATGGATGATATTATCATCTCTGGGATTGAAAAGGTTGGTATTCAAGCTACTAAGGCTTATTTACATTATGTTTTTGATATTAAAGACCTTGAAGTACTTAGATACTTCCTTGGGTTTGAAGTGTGTAGATCAAAGGAGGGTCTCTTCTTGTCTCAAAGGAAGTATATTAATGATCTTGTGAGTGAAACTTTATTAAAGGATGCACAACCATCAAGGACACCATTGGAGGATCAGTATAAAGCTAACCAATAGGGGGATAATAAAGCGGATGAGCTGCTCCATGATGCCAAGCTCTATAGACGCATGTTTGGTAAACTTACATACCTTACTATTACTCGTCTTTACCTGTATTTTTCTGTGAATCAGGTAAGCCAACATATGCAAGCTCCAAGGACGTCTCATCGAAAGATAGTGAACAGAGTTTTATGCTATCTCAAAGAGACTTCAGAGCAGGGCATTTGGATGGGATGCAATGGAAGCACTGAGCTGGTAGGATATTGTGATGCAGACTGGGCGGAAGATAGGGTAGACATGAGGTCTACAACCGGTTATTGCACATTCATTGGTGGGAATTTAGTGACTTGGAAGAGTAAGAAGCAGAAGGTTATAGGTTGCTCAAGTACAAAGAGATGAGTATAGAGCCATGAGAAGACTTACAACAGAGTTGATGTGGTTGGAGATGCTTTTTAAGGATCTTAGAGTGAAAAGCTCAAAGCCAAGCACCATTCACTGTGACAATCCGTCTGTTATCCACATTACTTCAAATCAGGTGTTTCATTAGAGGACCAAGCATATTGAAGTAGACTGCCAGAAGGCCAGAGAGAAAATGGAGTTATGAGTGATTCTACCATGCTACATTATGAGTTCTGATCAATTGGCGGATAGCTTTACAAAGGCAACAAACTTAAAGACTTAGGAGTTCATCTGTGAGAGATTGAATCTCATGAGCTTTCCAAGCTGTGTAGCCTCTAAGTGAAGAGCTCACACTCTTTTTCCATAAGTGAGGTTTTTGTCCTATTGGGTTTTTCTAGGTTTTTAATAAGATGAGTCTTTGATCTTCCAAACTAAATCTCCAGAGATCCTTGTGACTTAGCTTAAGGGAAAGTGTTAAACCTAAAAGAGAGTCTCACCTTCCTTAAAGGTTCATCTTGGCCATGTTCGTACAAGCCGTACACATCTCAGTCCGTACATTACAAGTTTACCTTGGATTGCAAGTAACCAAAGGAGTGAAGATCAAGTTTAATCTATGCCAAGGCAGTCTCTAGATCCTTCTACTTGTTTATGTTTGTAATTAGCAAAGGATGAGCACATTTCTCACGTGCTCCTTATCCTAATCTAACCGTTGGTGCAAAAGCATTTTTTCTTTTTCTTTAGTTACTTTAATTGGCATATGCCTAGGATATTCCTTTTGCTTTCTTCTTATAATAGCTGTAAACCTGTAGAGTATTAGTCATTGAATGAGAATGAATCTCTTTCTTTCTTATTCTTCTTGTCACTTCTCTCATCTCTTTTAAATCTCTCTTAGTTTCTTTTATTTACTTTTAATCCACTGTATATTCTACTAAATCTCTCACATAGGAATGGGACACTTGAGGTTGATGCAGCAAGGAGTGTGATCAGAGATTTCCTGAGCCATGAAAGTGGCTAAACTGTTTTCGTAAGAGAGAAGCCATTGCTCATTTATTAAAGCACGGTCCAACTTCTTAGCAATAGGATTAGTAGGCTGATTATTATAGCAAGTTAGCCTTGTACCGTGATGTCTTAGGTCTCTTACTTCCAATTACTCAGTGCAGGCTTTGAACTCGATCATGGTAGCAGTGACCTGATTTCAATGTATCTTATTAAAATATATTTTAGTGTGATAAATAATTTTTTTTTTATAGTTTAAGTTTATATATATTATTTTATTAAATTCATTTATATTTCTTAGAGTAATATCATTTTTCTTTAAAAAATTAAAAATATTATAAATTAAACATATATTTATATAAATTAATAACTCTATAAACTAATAAATTTTCAAAGTTCCAACATTATTAATTTATAGAGGTTTTACTGTATATGTAACACTATATTTTTCCCTACGTAACTTTGCTTTTTTCATGTGTTTGTCCCTTCTCTGTTATTTAAAGAAAATTCTTGTTTATGCATTTTTGTTGTTTTTAACTTTTTGAAACATTTTGATATTATTGTCCTATTAATTATTATTATGATTAGGTGCATGGTTTTATTTATTTGGTAAAATAATTATTGTTGTCTTTCATTTTTTTGTTTGTTTGTTCTTTAAATAATTTGGGTCATAATTTTTTGTTTTAAATAAATTATTTAATATCTTTTATCTAATGATGACTCATTATGTAATTTGTTAATTTTAATATAAGTTAAAGAAAATTTATTTTACAGCCAGCAGTAGCTAGGTTTTTTTTATTTGTCAACAATCTTCTTTTTTACAGTTGAGATTTTAGTTTCCATCTTTTTTTTATCGAATATGTAGAGTTGTTGTAAACTCTGTTCTTTCCATTACTAATATAAAGGAAAAACTCTGTTTTTTATTACTCATTAGTCAATTATTTAACTTTGTACCCATCAATTTTAATATTAGTAAACAGTTTTAAAACACATCTTTAGGTGGTAGTTAGCTGGTTTTATTTGCAATATTTCAATATTGTTGAAGATTGTGACTTTGGTGATAACTTTATTTGTTCTTGTTAACAACATACTATAAATATGGTATTTTAGTCCGCCTTTATTATATATTTTTATTTATTCTATACCAACGCATCACATAATATGCACTATATAGTTTCATATTTTTTAATTTAAAAAAAATATAATTTAATATATTTTATTCTATAATTTTTTTTATATATTTCAAAATATCAAAGTATGTAAGATTGGTTTACCATCAAATCCATTATTTTTGGTTCTTAAATATGGCATCTGTTATTTTTTGTTAAAGAGTTTCTTTCCTTAGCTCATTTGTTAAGATATTTAGTTTATTCGTTTTTTTTCTAATTGTGATTCTTAAGTAGACATTTCTTTTATTTTTCATAATAATTCTTTGTTTCAAATTTATTATAATACAATTTTCTTATCATCAATTGTTAAATTTATATGTTATAATTAGTTTAAGTTTTATTTTTTATATTGTGGTTTACATCATTTACTTTATTTATACAACACTGCATTTTTTACATATATAGATATTTATTTTCTATTTTCATTTTAATATAGTTCAGATATTATTTATTTTTTAATAAAAAAATTTTTGCCTTTTGGAGATTTACTTCTATATTGAAAATATTAGATTTGTGTCTTTTTCTGTCAAGTAACATGTCAAAAGTCATATGCATAGAATAAACCAATTTGCCTAAACATATTTCTCAGTTATTTAATGTCATGAAAAATTTGATGATATAAACCATATCTGAGAGAGCCATATAATCACCACAATGTTTAACTCACAAGTTTTTAATGTCAAAGTGACAAAAAAAACATCAGCCGAAACTCATCTTATAAAGCGCGCAACTTACAATCTCTCAAATCTTTCACATAAGAAAAACTGAAATGTTTCTAACTCCACATTGATCTTAAACACATCTGTAGTAACCTCTTAAAACTTTATGCAATCGTCACTGGTAGTGTCTTAGTAGTGGTCATGACGTCTGTAATATAATTTAAACAGATAAGTTAAGATACCATCAAAAAGATTACAGCAAGTATTATGTGTCTTTTTGTGATTCAAAGTTACTTGCAGTAATCTAAATCTCTCAGTCTTCCCCTAGACCGGGACCTCGAGTTGTATCGGCTTCTATATTCATAGTCGTGTGATTGATTATTGTCTATGTCATGTTCATGATGGTCATGATGCATGTCGTGATCTCTAACCTACGGTAAAGATCTCTTCCATCATCACGGTTATCTCTTCTGTCTCTGGTTTTACTTGATTCTCGCTCTCTGCCCCTCTCCTTTGATATGAGGTTAGTAGTTATCAGAAAAATGTTGAGGATTTAAGGAACCTAACCAAGAATTTATGGAAAATCTTAAGAAAGTTCAATCTCTCTTTAGCATTCCCTTGCGAACTTTTTTCTTTTACTCACTGAAAAAGACTGAGAGGATATAACTATAAAGTATACATTCAGAGCATGCATCACAGTAGAGAAATTATATTGTATATTACCTGAAGCTCTGATCAGCATGTAACTCAGATGTAGCGTGCCCCTCCAAAATGATCAGCTTACTGACAAGCACTAAACACAATTCATTTTTTTTTGACATTGCTAAATGCAACTCACATGTTGATGACAACAATATAGTTTAAAGCTTTATTATTCTCTAACATGCACTATAAATCAAGAAAGAACGCACCTTAACCTCTAATCTTTCTCCAGATATGGTTCGCCACTCCAATCACTCCTCGCTTTGCATTACTCTCTTTTTATCTCTTAACTGGGCTTCGGCCCAAAAAAATCTAAAGCTGAGCTTGTAATGTTTGATTTCTTTCGCATTTCAATAGAAAATCTACATAAAAAAAAAAAAAAGAACACACCTTGTGCTGCAAAAGTAATCCTACAGTAGCTGGTGTCTAATAATTAGCCATTTGCAACCTAAGATTTTTTTGTAGCTTTCTTTTGAAATGCCAAAGAACCAACAAACATAAAAAATTTGATGTAATTAAAGCTAACCTGTCATGGGCGCTTAAGAATGATCCGCATATGTCACATATACGCAGCTTCTGGTCTGTCTGAGACTACAAAGTAACAGCAACTGAGGCTACCAACTAACAAACCAACAAAAGAAACAATGGTACATCGAGCGGGGATGAGAACATGTGTATGCTTGTGTTGAGAAGCAATTTCTTTTAAGCTGTTTGGAAATCGAGAATACTTCACGCAAGCTTTCCAGGGAAAAAATGAAAGGAAATTTTGTTTTCTTAATCACTTTAACTATCATCCGGCTAAAAACCAATGTGAAATGACTACCCATAACTCATGAATCTTGAAGGGCTAAGTTAATAATACTTTTGAGAAAAAATGATAATACTAATCGTGTATCTATGTGTATGTAACTATTTATTATATGTAATGCCAACAAACACTAAATAGCAATTTTTCAGATGTCGTAAAGACTATAAACATAGAGTCAGGAGTTGTATGAAAAATTCAACTTTCTATTTTGAAAACATGAAGTATTAGAGGCGTAATGAAGAAATAAGAAACATTTATTAGTGGAATAAATCTAAACTTACTTCCAGCTTACCCTTTGATCAATTCATTATGTTGCAAACATAGCCCTTGGTCTCTTATCATGTCTATTGTAACTGAAAGTTTGTTAACAACTTGGATTGCAATCCTTATCTTCATCGGAAAACTTCTCACGCATCTTCATGTTGACTCTTCTTTTTCAGCCTCTGCACCTTTTTCATCCAAATTGCAAACGCTTCAGCTGTGTTCACTTTTTTTACTTAGACTGTTCTCTTTGTGTCTATCAAAACAAAATTGTTACAGTCGTTAGGTATATTTATATAACATATGACATATATAAACAGATTTCTTTAACGAATGGGATCGTATCCTAATCCTAATACATAGTATATAAGCTACAGTAGAGTACATACCCTCAATATGTTTTCTTTTCTTCTTAAGAAGATTTCCAAGTTTACCAAACAAAGTCTTCTTCTTCTTCTACTCTTCATTCACCAGTTGATTTTTTTTTTGTTTATTTCATGTCTTTGGGAGAGATTTACTCTCTTTCGTCTATCATGTTCGAGGCAGATCTCTTCGTCTTGTTAGCTTCCTCTCAATGTTCCTCCAATTCTTTGGATTTGTCATCTGCATAGCCGTGCGAATAAGACTCCCCATCTTCGCATCATCTAATTAAGGCAGGCTTAAGCTTCTCATGGATCATCTTCCGAGTCCTCGCATCTCAAGCTTTCTTTACAAAAATCTCTCTTTGTTCTGCTCTTGCCAAATGTGACGTAGTTTCTCTTCGATGGAATATAGACGAAATCAACAGCTACCGTTTTGCGAGTGTGAGGGGAGAGTTTCTGAGAGGACGACTGATTAATATATAGATTAGGCTAGGCGTTCTGTGAGATTTACATTTATAGGGAGCACTCTGAAATGGCGGGAGGGAGGCATGGCGTTTGGGGCATAATGAGAATTGAAAAGAGAAGATGATTTTTAATTTAGTGGGAGTTCCTAAGAGTTATTTGTACTCATGAAGCGGAGGAAGGGAGGTGACTACGTTTGGGGCCTAATAAGAATTGAAGAGAACATGCATAAGTTTTCTGTTTTGCAATTGGGCTATGTACTAGGGGATGTACTTGTTTGTGTTAATCTCACGAGTCCAAGTTTTCAGTTTAATGGATTGTCACAAAGTTTTTTAAAAATAAAAAAATGTCTAAATGGAAAAATAGAAAGAAACGTATAAATGGGAAGAGTGGACATGTATCTCTCAAAAAGAGAGAAGGTAGACAAATTATAATATAAATTTAAGATATAGTAGATAATATTAATATTTTCTTTTTCAAAATAGAGTTAATAACTGATTAAATAATTATAATTAATGTTAAATAGTGGTCATTTTTGTTTAGTTACATGTTTAAAGATTTTAAATTAATTAAAACTAAAAAATGCTGAGAAAAAAAAGAAATTAATACCTCAGCAAAATAATCTATAAATATTTTTCTTTTAATATATAATAATAGATAGATATATATTATTTTGCTCTATAATAGTGGCTAGATCACTTTTGTGATTCTAAATCCGGACTGTGATGCGGGAGTCCTTGTGGACACATAAAGAAAAAGAGATTGATA
>KE156178.1:8636-27550 GCA_000411075.1 Sisymbrium irio | reverse complement strand
AAAAATATGCCACTTTTCCTTCTCGAATTAGGGTTTCTTCGGTTTGACGTTGTGCCGTTTTCGATAGATAAAAACGTTACGATGTTTTCCGAAAACGACACGAATATCGTTCTTTTTCTCAAAAATATTCAAATATGGAAACTTTTCCGATATTTAAACATTTTAGCTGTTAATTCCGGAAATGTGGGTTTTGACCCCAACATCCTTCATCTTGATTTCAAAAAATTTCATTAGCACATTCATTCAAAAAAAAACAAAAAATAGACATTCATAAATTTCCTTATTTTGGATCTGTGTAAATCAATAGCTTGCACCATTACTAGTTTCCATTCGTGGTTCCAGTCAGCCTTAAGCGTCCTCAATTAATAATTCCTAGGATCTGTCCGCGTTTAAATCCCTATTTGCATTAAAAAAATCATTAGTCGGACCATCTATCATTTTATTTTTTATCTATTTTGTCGCTTGAATCCATTCATATGTTTTTCATTTCTTTGGCAGGGACCAACCTGATATGATCCTGATGAAAAGAATCAAGTCCCTTGATGCACTCTGTGGCCTGATGTCGATTCAAGGAGGGAAGAATTGCGGAATGAGACTTCTCTCGGATGATAAGCGATCGGGAGATGATGAACCAGACGGTTCTGGTGCGTTGATGATAGTGAATTGAAAACAAATGGATCGACAGAAACTTCCAAGAGTTGTGATTGACACTTGGACTTTCCCAAACTTGTTCACGGACCAAGGACTGATCAAGAACAAGCGAATAGAACTTGTTAAGTGCAAGGACTGAATCCAATATACACGAAACAAGGAATTAATCAAACGAGTTTCAGAGAGAACTTTGATAGAAAATGTTTGATAGCTTGAAAATAAGTGTTTGCCACAATATTTAAGCACACAACATGCAAAGAGGCAAGTCAAAGACATAAAGACTTGTCTGGTAAATACTCAAAGCAATAAACACATAGTCTGAATTTGAAAACTTGGCTCCTTCTCTTCATGCACGCAGATTCTTTGTGGACTTAGGCCGGTTTCATCAAGAGGCAAATGGGAAACTATTATGGGCTGCCTCATTAAAACTCTTGTGTGTAAAACCCAATAGGACGAAAACACACCAAGGAAAAGAGTACAATCCATAATACCTCTCTTGATGAAGACTTAAGCGGCTTGAATCACAACCAATGGAGTTGGACAAGCAGGCTCAAGTTGGCCAGGAATGGAGTGAAGAAGAGTGGTGATGACTTGCTTGAACTTCTTGGCTTTGGAACGGGTCATGGGACCGGCTGGAACAGGCAGGTCCTCGTCCTTAGCTTCCTTAGCTACAAGCTGCTCCAATGCTCCTTCCTTAGCCTTGTTAGAGTCGACTTCTTGTTGTTTCTCATCCTCACTTGTGCTATTAGCTTCTTTATCAACCATGGTCATATCATCCTCTCCCACTTGAGAAGAATTTGACCTCAAATCCGTTTCTTCGGCACAAAAAGGAATTAAGTCAGTAATATTTAAACTTGAACTCACGTTATACTTACTTTGAAGATCCAACTGGTATGCATTGTTGTCGATCTTCTTAGTGATCTTGAATGGACCGTCAATAAAATCCGGCTAGTCCATGAAAGCTGCGCACTTCTCCAACAGTTTTAGGACTAGGCCATTTTTTATCGCGTTAATCTTCTCCTCATCCACCTTTATGCCATCTGCACTTACAACAAAACCTAGAAAAACGAGGTTATCTGTTCCAAAAGTGCATTTCTTAAGGTTGGCAAACAAGGTTTCCTTCCTAAGAACTTCTAAAACCAGTCTAAGATGCTTAACATGTTTGTCTATACTTTTTCTGTAGACTAAAATGTCATCAAAATAGACCACAAAAAAATGACCAATGTAAGCCCTAAGAACATGATTCATTAATCTCATAAAAGTGCTAGGTGTGTTTGTTAATCCAAAGGGCATCACTAACCATTCATACAGCCCTTGCTTAGTTTTAAAAGCTGTTTTCCATTCATCACCCTTTTTCATCTTAATTTGGTGATAGCCGCTTTTAAGATCTACCTTAGAAAATATACTAGAACCATGCAATTCATCAAGCATATCATCTAGTCTAGGTATAGGACGGAGATACTTTACAGTGATATTGTTGATGGCTCTGCAGTCAACACACATTCTCCAACTTCCATCCTTCTTTGGAACGAGCAAAACAGGTACAACACAAGGACTCATGCTTTCGCGGATGTGTCTTTTCTTCATTTCATCAGTGACTTGCTGCTGAAGTTCCTTTGTCTCCACTGGATTGGTTCGGTAAGCTGGTTTGTTTGGGAGAGAGGCTCCAGGTATGAAGTCAATCTAGTGTTCAATGCCTCTAATAGGGGGCAAGCCTTGCGGATTCTCATCAGGAAATACATCTGCGAATTCCTGCAAAAGAATTCGAATTTTTCTAGGCATATCCTGCTTTGGCTTTGTTATATTAAGACGATCTTTAAAAATGAAAAGTAAATTAGGGAGATAACTTCCCTTGGTCTTCTTGGTTACGAGTTTGATTGAGCGTTGGTTTGTGGAAGTATCTTGTGCTTTGCTCTTTTTCAAGCTGATTTGATCTTGTTGTACTTCTCGTGGAGTCATCGGCACAAGAGTAGTCTTCTTTCCCTTGAATTTAAATGAATACCGATTGGTGAATCTATCATGTGTGACCCTTCTATCAGACTGCCAAGGCCTTCCAAGAAGTATGTGGCTCGCATCCATTGGTAGAATATAACATATGATTTTGTCTTCATACTTTCCAATAGAAATCGGCCCCATTACTTGATTCTCAACCTCCATTTCACCATCTTCGTTCAACCAATTGAGTTTGTAAGGCTTGGGACGTTTCATAACCTTTAGTCCGAGATTTTCTACCATGGTTTCAGTGGCTACGTTGGTACAACTTCCTCCGTCGATGATTAAGCTGCACACTTTATCTTGAACAAGGCATCGCGTGTGAAACAAGTTTTTATGTTGTTCGCTTTCTTCTTCCTTGCTCTGCAAGTTAAGAGTCCTTCTAGTAACCAACAGATTTCCTTTGACTGGCATAGCAATGTTCTCCTCTGAATCAGCCTCGGAATGTTCTGATTCGGATTCAACCTCTCCATTTTCCATAAGAGCCACAACCTTCTTGTTTGAACACTCATTCGCGTAGTGTCCAACACCATGACACTTATAGCATTTGATGACTCTTGCTTTGGATATGGATGGCTTGTCTTTTCCTTTCAGGCTGACAACATCCTCTTTGGGTTTAAAGGAGGGTTTGAAGTCTTTGAAAGAATTTGGTTTCTCCTCTTTCTGGTAATTTGGTTTGCCGGTTCCAAAAGCTTGTTTTGTAACTCTTTCTCTTTAACTGCTTCTCGAACATGATCGCCTTGTGTAGTAGTTCCTCTATCTCCACATAGTGATGAACCTCAAGTCGATCTATGATGTCTCTGTTAAGCCCACCCATGAACCGAGCCAATTAAAAAACAGAAATACAAAATAAATTTCAGTCATTTACCCAGAAAAGTAACTTACATGTCCCAATTTCCGGCGAAGTTCATATGTGTGTGAAGCTTAAATCAAATACTAAGCATATTAATTGGAAAATTCATACATTTGTAGTTAGAGATTCTAACCTTTGATTTAAGTCCATGAAGGAAAGATTTATCTCCTCGGTGGTTATTCTTCTATCCGAGTTAGTTTCAGACTGCAATTCCTATTTCTCCATCAAGTGAATATACACACGACGATACACCATTAAAACATTAGCCACTCTCTTCTCATTTTTTGGCAGACGGGTGCTCTACAAACGAAGGGTAAAATAAGATTTAATTTGAAATATTATAGCCAATTTGTTTTGTGGCCATTTTCTTCATTTCAATTCACCATATGGCCACTGAACTTAATTTCTCTATTAATATTCACTTTATTACTCTTGCATTTTAGTATGGATGTGAGTTTGCATGTGCCGCCAAGACAAAAGCTAAGTATTATTTCATTGGATACGATTATGGTTTGAGAATTATGGAATATTCAAAAGTTTGGACATTGTTAATGAGTTTGTCTATATTCAAGGTGCAAGTTGCTGCTCTCATCATGAAAATATTAGGTTTGGTTAACAAGGGTTACTATCGAATATGAATGGAGCATTATCATTATCTCTTAATCAACCGAGACATATTTTGGTTTTGTGTACTCACTTGGGTTCAATGCTGGATTATGCACTTCGGTTTCTACTGTTTTCTACCTCATGTGAATTTAACACTGTACATATGGCTGGTTTCGATTAGTGGAAATGAAATTTCAGACTAATTAGTGGGGACACAATTTCAGATTCTTTCTTTTTTGGATTGATATTGATAACGATAGTTTTAATGTTATGGAACTATTTGATTTAGTTTTCTCACAGTGATGTTGCAATCCTACATGCTAACTGCTAAAAAAATCAAAGCAAAATAAAAAAGTGGTATGTTTTACACAAAAGGAGAAAACAGTTAATTAATACACAAATTTTCATAAATTCGCCAAAATACACATACTTTTCATCCATCCAAATAATATACAAATTTTAGTTGACTGAACCGAATTAGATAAAAAATCAGTCAACAATAATCAACCTTAATTAAACATTAAGTATTTCCATTTAATAAAATATTAAATACACGCATTTATCTCTACTCTCTCTCTCTCTCTCTCTCTTCATAAGCATAAAAACATAAAAAACCCCTAATTTATGATTTCTCTCTGCGATTTATCTCTATTATCTCTCTCTCTATCTATGCAATTCCTCTCTGCTCTCTCTGCAATATGTCTATACATTTATCTCTAAGGCTCATATTCAAGCTCTTTGTAATTGGTAATATACATCTAATGACTCTTTTATTGCCGAGATTTATCTTCTCTCCTCTTATCCCATCTCCCCTTTGTTCAAAAAATTGAAGTGTGATCTCTCTCTCACTCGCAGGTCGATGAAATCCGGAGATGGTGAAACGGAAAAAGCTACCAATTCGTCCGCAACGCAGAGAAGCTAGAGCTGTTGAAGACAAAGTTATTGTTGAAGAGGAAAGGCCTGAAGCTGAACCAGATGACGGAGGTAGAAATCAAAGAGAAGCTGAACCTGATGACGGAGGTAGAAATCAAAGAGAAGTTGTACCTGATGATTGTGAAGCTATTGGTGATGATCCCGATGATGAAGAAGAGCTTGAGGAAAATGTTGTCTAAGAAGGAATGGTCGAAGACTTACCAATCCAATTTGTAGATATTGAGAAAAATGGTAGAGGGGACAGTGATGATAGTGGGGACAATGAGCTATGGAATGATGATATTATACCTGATCCTTTGTTATCATCAGATGAGGAAGAAGATGCTGTAAGAGAAACTTGTGATGATGAAACATCAGCGGATGAAATTTTAGCATTGGGAAAGACATTTGCTTGTGCTGCAGAGTTCAAACATGCTCTGCTTAGGTATTCCCTGAAAACTAGGTATGATATTAAGTTGTATTTGTCTGCACAAAAGAAGCTTGGTGTCTTTTGTTCATCTACAGAGTACGACTGCAAATGGAGAGTGTATTGCTCTTATGAGAAGAGAAAACATAAGCTTCAAATATAGATTTAGTTGAATGAGCATACTTGTGTACGGTCTGGCTACTCTAAGATGTTGAAAAGTTCAGCAATTGCTCAGTTATTTTCGAAGAGGTTGAGAATGGATACAAGCATGAAGGCATTGAAGATGGCTGATGACATTAAGAGGACATACAATGAATTTGAACGTGACTGAAGATCAATGTCAGAAAGCAAAGACGAAGCTAACTAAACAAAGAAGAGCTAGTCACGGTGAACATTTCTCACGCATTTGGGATTATCAAGCAGCTGTTCAGACAAATAATCAGGGCATTATCATGGAGATTGAAACCATTCCAGAGCCAACACTGAGAAGTAAACAAATGTTTGACAAGATTTCTGTTTTTTTTAAGCACAAAGAGTAGCTTGGAAAACAACATGTAGACTTATTATAGGACTAGATGGTGTGTTTCTGAAATGGGATGTTAAAGGGTAATTGATAACTGCGGTTGAGAGAGATGGAGATAACAGAATTGTACCGATTGTGTGGGCTATTGTTGAGATTGAAAATGAGGTCAACTGGGCTTGGTTTGTGAATGGAAGCAATATGACAATCATATCTGATAAGCAAAAGGTTAGCTCATGTCAGATTTTATTTGTCTTAGTTTCATAAAAAAATGATAAGCTAATAATCGTTTGTGTGTTCTGTTTTGAAGGGTTTGGTGAAAGCAGTTCATAATGAGCTTCCACAAGCTGAACACCGAATGTGTGCTAGACATATTCTCGGAAATTAGAAGAGAGACACCCACGATCCAGAGCTAGAACGATACTTTTGGAGAATTGCTTGCAGCTACAACCTTGGAGATTACAATGAAAATATGGATGCCGTGGAGAAGTACAATCCTACCGCACATCAGACCTTACAAGTGACAAATCCAAAAATATGATCCTGAGTATACTTTAAGGTTGGTTCTTGCTGCAACGACAACTTGAATAATTTTTGTGAATCATTTAATAAGACCATTCGCGAGGTTAAAAAATACTGCTCGTAACTATGCTAGGGGTAAGAGTAAGAGCATCAATGAAAATACTGCTCGTAAAGACAAGGCAGATAAGTTAACTCGAGTTCGCTGTGTTATGACCTGTTCAAACTGTAGGGAAGACAGACATACTAAGGTTTCGTGTTCAAACCCAACCCGTTGAGCCTCCGCCTAAAAAACCAAGAGGCCGACCAAGAAAAGATCATGTCAGATTCAAGTGTTACTTATTTATACTCCATTTACTACTTTACATTAGAGTCTCCTTTACATTAATAATAACATATTTATTTTTGTTACATTTCATATTCATATAGGAAGGATTATCACAAGGATCAGAAAGAGGATCACAAAGAGAATCACAAGGAGGATCACAAGTTCAAGTTACTTTGTTGCTCTTGTTGTTAACTTGCTTTTGTTGCTCTTGTTTTTAAGATGGTCTTGTTGCTTGGATTGTCATCTTTTGTAGTAGTTACAATTGCAAGCTTTTGATGCTTTCATTTTTAAGTTGTGATGCTAATGTTGGTACTTATCTTTGTTGATGCAATTATTCAAATTACAAAATCTTAGTTCTAATGCATGATTGTTAACTTTTAATATTCATGTTTCATGTCTTTCACTTTTGTATCCTTATACATGTTCTTCTCAGCAGTCTTTGTTGTAATTCCAGCGAAAAATGAACTTGAAATGATAAAGAATTGTCTCATCCTAAGTATTGCTATTAATTAATTTATAATTTTTGAATACTCGCCTTTTAGTTACTTTTGCTAAGTTTGTAATCCATATATTTTTTATGCCATATGTTTTATTTTGTTTTTATTATTATTATTGTTTCTTGTGCTTTCTTACGTTATACTTCAATAATATTTTGTTAATTCGTTTATCGTATTAACATGTGTTTTTTGTGTTTTTCCTCTCATAATTTTACTTGGTTGATGTTTCCTCCTCATCTTGGTCACATTCAGTTGACAGTATTAATGATTAGTTCTTGTTAATTTATGACTACTTACTTAGAGTTATTGGTCGACCACGAAAATTGTTGACTGTAACATATTGTTTCTTAAGGTTGTTTAAAGTATCTATGACTTGAAATTTTTTTGGTTGTTTTCCTTTTAATGTTGATTTTGCCGTCCATAATTTGCGTCTTTTCGTAAGAATATCACAGAATGTGATCATCTGTCATGATTTAGCACTTTCCCAGATTATATTGCGTCGTATTCCTTTTTTCGTATCATAGATCTTTTTTGGGTATATTTCCTATTGATAAACAAAGCAATCATGGGATTGACATGTATTGTGTCTAGATGGTGTGTTAATTATGGGTTAGTAGAGATTTTGGTCTGATTTTTAATCCTAAATTGATTATATCAACTATTTTCTGTGTTTTTTATTCTCTTTTAAAGAGAACTAACGTTGAATCAAAAGATTATAACAGACATCAACTTCGTTCATCAGATTCACATTGGAAATAGAATGAGATTATGAGAAAATAGATTCATAAAAGAGATAACTCATGCAAATATTAAAATTATATCTTTTGTGATTTTGTTGCAGTTTTTCATATAACTTGATTTAATCAATCAGAATTTGTATTTTATGTTAAAACTTAAAACTTGGAATATATTTTTTACGTATAAAAAAATATTTTATATATTTTCTTCGTAAAATAAAGTATCTTTTTTTGTAACATGAATATTTTATATGTTAACAATATATATATATATATATATATATATCTATTTTTTGAACACAAAACAGTATATTGTTTTATCTTCATAGAATAATGTATCTAAAAACAAATATCATGCCATCGGACACACAAACCAGGGGTCGAGTCGTTATTAATTTATTTAATGGTACAAAACAACAAAAGTACCGAAAAAGAAGGGCCTAACTGGAAATTTCAAAAGCAAAAACCCTAGAAACAATTTTGACAGAATATAAAAGGTTGTTTTTTCCTTTAGGTCGTCGTGCTTCCTCTTGCCTCTCAATCTCTCGTCCGCCGCACAGATCCAAAACAGTTTTTTGCTCTCTGCGAAAATGGTGACGGCCAAGAAATCGGTGCGTTGTGTTCTCTCATACTAAAGTTTCATTCTTTTTCGAGGTTCCCAACCAAACAAATGTCTCTAAATGTGTTTTGTTTGCGTAATTGCAGAAGAAGTCTCACGAGGGTATCAACAGTAGGTTGGCTCTTGTAATGAAGAGTGGTAAATACACTCTTGGCTACAAGTCTGTCCTCAAGTCTCTCCGTGGCTCGAAAGGTAATTTAGTCAAACAGTTGGTGTGCATACCAATATGTTTTAGCTTGTGTGGCTTTTTTTTTTGGTTGATTCTTGTTTGTTTGTAATCGCAGGGAAACTAATTCTCATCTCCTCGAATTGCCCACCGTTGAGGAGATCCGAGATTGAGTACTACGCTATGCTCGCCAAAGTTGGTGTCCATCACTACAATGGAAGTGAGTTCCTTTGTTTTTCTTTAGTTTTCATTAGTAGAATGGTATATTCTCACGTAGATGCGAAGATCTGCTTCTTTGGACCATTAAGCTGAAGATGAAAGTCTTATCCTAATCAGTGGAAACTAGTTTGTTTGTCGATTCAAAGTGCAAGCTCACTATCTGCTTGAATTGCCATTAGTGTCTCTGTCATGTGTTCATTACAGATTACTTAAGTTATATTCAGGTCCTGTTCTATTGGTATAATCCGCATTTTAGGATTTAAGTCTTGTTTTTCACTGTCATCTTAGCTTAGTTTATGATGTCATACTCAGCTTAGTTTTATATTTCGAGAAAACACAATCGCTAATCCTATATTTCTTGACTGTGTTCGTCATCTGTTGGGTTTCAGACAACGTCGATTTGGGAACAGCCTGTGGAAAGTACTTCCGTGTGTCTTGTCTGAGCATCGTTGATCCTGGTAAGACAAACCAAACTAACATAGCAACTTATTTTACTACCTACTCGCCAACTTCCGTGTTCATGTTGTTGTTTCTTCATCAAATCCTTACTAATGATTTTTCTGTCTTAATGTAGGTGACTCTGACATTATCAAGACAATTCCTGGTGATCAGTGATATCATTTTCCTTTTTCGTCGATCCTTTTTTGTATCTGAGCACCTCTACAAATTTTATGAGCAAAAGACATGTTTGGATTTGTGTTAAATTTTCTTATATTAAGACCCCGATAGAAATTTCTATAGTAGCTGAAAAAACCAATCACTCGTCTTATTTCCTAATCAAGAAACTTAGTGGTGAACCCTGTATTTAAAATCTGGTAATTATCAAATATGAACAGTCTACACGTATGTATATTGCTATTATAAAGGTACTTGCTTCATTACTTGAAGTAGACATAGAAAGATGAAGCTTCCATAATGTTTAGGATGCTTTCTTCTTCTTTTCCTTTGTCTTTCTCTTCTTCCGGATTCACCTTAACAAGTTCATCAACGATTCAAAATAGAGCAAAAGAAAACTACGTACTTTGGAAAACCAAGCTCATAAAGACCAATATTAGCTTTTTTGGGGATCAGCCTCAGGTCCTAGGATCTTTTCCATGCTTTGTTGAGTACTTCGTGCTCTGTAGGATCTGCTCAACAAATGTTCCTGCTAATATTAATTCATACCAAACATTATTAATNGTACAAAACAACAAAAGTACCGAAAAAGAAGGGCCTAACTGGAAATTTCAAAAGCAAAAACCCTAGAAACAATTTTGACAGAATATAAAAGGTTGTTTTTTCCTTTAGGTCGTCGTGCTTCCTCTTGCCTCTCAATCTCTCGTCCGCCGCACAGATCCAAAACAGTTTTTTGCTCTCTGCGAAAATGGTGACGGCCAAGAAATCGGTGCGTTGTGTTCTCTCATACTAAAGTTTCATTCTTTTTCGAGGTTCCCAACCAAACAAATGTCTCTAAATGTGTTTTGTTTGCGTAATTGCAGAAGAAGTCTCACGAGGGTATCAACAGTAGGTTGGCTCTTGTAATGAAGAGTGGTAAATACACTCTTGGCTACAAGTCTGTCCTCAAGTCTCTCCGTGGCTCGAAAGGTAATTTAGTCAAACAGTTGGTGTGCATACCAATATGTTTTAGCTTGTGTGGCTTTTTTTTTTGGTTGATTCTTGTTTGTTTGTAATCGCAGGGAAACTAATTCTCATCTCCTCGAATTGCCCACCGTTGAGGAGATCCGAGATTGAGTACTACGCTATGCTCGCCAAAGTTGGTGTCCATCACTACAATGGAAGTGAGTTCCTTTGTTTTTCTTTAGTTTTCATTAGTAGAATGGTATATTCTCACGTAGATGCGAAGATCTGCTTCTTTGGACCATTAAGCTGAAGATGAAAGTCTTATCCTAATCAGTGGAAACTAGTTTGTTTGTCGATTCAAAGTGCAAGCTCACTATCTGCTTGAATTGCCATTAGTGTCTCTGTCATGTGTTCATTACAGATTACTTAAGTTATATTCAGGTCCTGTTCTATTGGTATAATCCGCATTTTAGGATTTAAGTCTTGTTTTTCACTGTCATCTTAGCTTAGTTTATGATGTCATACTCAGCTTAGTTTTATATTTCGAGAAAACACAATCGCTAATCCTATATTTCTTGACTGTGTTCGTCATCTGTTGGGTTTCAGACAACGTCGATTTGGGAACAGCCTGTGGAAAGTACTTCCGTGTGTCTTGTCTGAGCATCGTTGATCCTGGTAAGACAAACCAAACTAACATAGCAACTTATTTTACTACCTACTCGCCAACTTCCGTGTTCATGTTGTTGTTTCTTCATCAAATCCTTACTAATGATTTTTCTGTCTTAATGTAGGTGACTCTGACATTATCAAGACAATTCCTGGTGATCAGTGATATCATTTTCCTTTTTCGTCGATCCTTTTTTGTATCTGAGCACCTCTACAAATTTTATGAGCAAAAGACATGTTTGGATTTGTGTTAAATTTTCTTATATTAAGACCCCGATAGAAATTTCTATAGTAGCTGAAAAAACCAATCACTCGTCTTATTTCCTAATCAAGAAACTTAGTGGTGAACCCTGTATTTAAAATCTGGTAATTATCAAATATGAACAGTCTACACGTATGTATATTGCTATTATAAAGGTACTTGCTTCATTACTTGAAGTAGACATAGAAAGATGAAGCTTCCATAATGTTTAGGATGCTTTCTTCTTCTTTTCCTTTGTCTTTCTCTTCTTCCGGATTCACCTTAACAAGTTCATCAACGATTCAAAATAGAGCAAAAGAAAACTACGTACTTTGGAAAACCAAGCTCATAAAGACCAATATTAGCTTTTTTGGGGATCAGCCTCAGGTCCTAGGATCTTTTCCATGCTTTGTTGAGTACTTCGTGCTCTGTAGGATCTGCTCAACAAATGTTCCTGCTAATATTAATTCATACCAAACATTATTAATATTTCCCCTTACATGTAGTTATATCAGTAGAGGTGTATGTACTATTACACTTCTCTGAATGACATGTGTCTCAGTATTGAGTAGATGAGTTTCACATCGTTCAATCTCTTCCAAAACCTCAATATATTTGGTTCCAATTTCCTATGTATATTAGATCACAAGTTTATTTTATCAATCTCTTTTTCTTTATGTGTCCACAAGGACTCCCGCATCACAGTCCGGATTTAGAATCACAAAAGTGATCTAGCCACTATTATAGAGCAAAATAATATATATCTATCTATTATTATATATTAAAAGAAAAATCCTTACTAGTGATTTTCTGTCTTGTTTTAGGTGACTCCGACATTATCAAGACAATTCCTGGTGATCAGTGATATCATTTTCCTTTTTCTTCAATCGTTTACTTTTTTGTATCTGAGCGCCTCTCGAAAATTTTATGAGCGAAAGTCATGTTTGGATTTGTGTCAAGTTTTCCGGATAGGAAGTTTCTATATTAGCTGGAAAAACCAATCACTCGTCTTATTTCAAACTTCATGGTGAACCGTGGTTAAAAATCTGGTACTTATCAAATATGAATAGTCTACGTGTATGCATCTTTCTATTATAGAGGTACTTGCTCCATAATGTTTGGGATCTTACTACGGAGCTTCTTCCTCTTCTTCTTCAGTGTTGAGCTCAAGACCTTCGGCTGCCAATAGCTGAATGATGAGCTTTTTCTTATACTCCTTTGCTTTCTTTAGCATCAAATCGTTTTTCTTCAACATCATGTGTTGCTTTAAAGTGCGGTTAAGTAACACTCTTGATTGATGCACCTGGTTTTCCATTATCTTTTTTCTCTTCTTTGGGATCCACCTTAACAAGTTCGCCGATCTTTTACGGAAGCGTGAATTTCATCTTTCTCCCGTTCTCGAACAAATTTCTTTTTTTTTTGTTTCCGAAAACTCCCTCCTTTTATTTTCTCTCTTATGCCATTTTTTGGATGATTTCCGAATGACGAACGAACGGCTCCAATTAATCGCTCTGTCCGACGACGAAGTTACTCTCGATGTCGGTTTCTGTCCCCAGGACACGATCTCCTGTGGTTTCTCTCCCCTTCTTTCGGATGCGAGTGGGGCCTAAAGTTGGGGCTAAAGTTGTCTGTAACTACCCACTTTCCCACAAATACCAAATTAAAGAAACCACCTTGGATTGTCTATATAAGTCGTTCAATCGATCAAAACATCCCACAACAACAACTCTTGCAACACAGAATGAGTGATTCGGTCTGCCAACAAATGCAGAACATCTCTTTGGACATTGATGACGAACCGGTGGCATTGCCATTGACGGTTGTTTCGCAACCGATTCTCATTGGTCGTGATGCTCGTCAACCCTAGGAAACAGAATCTCCGCGCCCTCATTGCTCAGATGCCACGGCTATGGGGTCTGGAAAATGTGATCACCGGGAAAATCATTGCGCCTCAGAAAGTGCAGTTCATCTTCCCTTCAGAAGAAGCAATGACGATGGTCATCCAACGCTCCCCATGGTCTTTCTCTGAATGGATGGTCACCGTTCACCGCTGGTACCCAAACCTCTCTGAAACCAGTCTCAAGATCATCCCGTTCTGGGTCCAAATCCGTGGGATTCCAATCCAGTACCTAACCCGCGAAATGGTGCAATTCATTGGAGGAACTTTGGCAACAGTTTTTGATGTCGATTTTGATGAAAACTCAGTTCGGGTTGATTTTGTGCGTGTACAAGTACTCTGGAACATCGATCACCCACTTCGCTTCAAATGAAACTTCCAGTTCAGTGATCATAAAAACACAATCCTCTCTTTCAAGTATGAAAGATTACATAATTTCTGTCAGCGGTGTGGTCTTCTATCCCATGAAAAAGTTCACTGTCCCCTCCGCTTTAGTGATGACGATGATGGATTTGATGATGGTGACAATGGAGAGGATGACTACAACAACATGCCTCCTCCAAATCCACAAGTCACGGCAACAATTCCTATCCCTACCAACCAATCAATGAACCAGGATCAACCTGCAATCACCAACCTTGAAGAGCAGATTCTCAAACTTCGACGCATCCAGACTGGGAAGGACATGTCTATTGAGACTCCTGCACTATCTGATGGAGCTCAAAAGGGGAAACATGAGACTCTACAAGAAGAGACAGACTCGGCTCCTTCTCCTTGCAGGTTTCAAGATGTTGCTGCAGACAGTCCAGTTAAGAAGAAGGATCGTCCTACTGAATCAGAATCGAGCACAGTGGGCTGCTGACTAAACCAAGACTAAAGAAGATGGTGCAATAATATTCCCCTCAGATGATCTTCTTAGTTGAAATGTCAAATAGTTCTAGTTATGTTAGTGATTTCGCTAAGTCTGTAGGATTCCCCAATGTTATTTGTGTTCCTCATGTTGGTAGGAGTGGTGGTCTCGCCTTGTTATGGAAGTCTTCAATGTCTGTTTCTAGCATCTCTGCAGATGCACGTCTTGTAGATGTCTCAGTTGAATTTAATGAAATGTCTTTCTACTTGTCCTGTGTATATGGCCACCCAAACCAACAACGAAAACAACCTTTATGGGACAGAATGGAAAGAATTGGTCAGTACCGAGATGCTCCATGGTTATGTATTGGAGACTTTAACGATATTCTGTCTAACTCTGAAAAGGTAGGCGGTCCAACTCGTGACAATTGGACTTTTCGAGGTCTGCAAACGTTGTATATATACATCCTGTGATCTCTCGGATATCCACTCAGTTGGAAACAAGGTCTCTTGGGTTGGTGAGAGACATACTTACCACATTGAGGAATGTTTAGACCGTGCTGCAGCTAATTCAGAATGGCAAGCATCTTATCCTGCATCTTTGGTTGAATTTCTTCCTCTCTCCGGTTCAGATCATAGACCGATTCTTTTATCCATTGCCTCTACATCCAGATCGAGACCGAGACAATTTCGCTTTGATAAAAGACTGCTCCTACAACCAGCTTTTAAGGACTATGTCATCTCTGGTTGGAACTCATACCGTCTTCAAGGACACTACTCTATCACTGATCAGATTACAGAATGTCGCAGATCATTGTCATTATGTCATCGAAACTGTCATTTAATTTCTTCTACGAGAATTGAGGAACTCACGCTTGAACTGGATGCGGCAATGACATCAACATTAGTACATCGACGTGAACACATTGCAGTTATACGCCAACAGTTATTAACTGCATACAAAGAGGAGGAAAGGTATTGGTTCCAGAAAAGCCGATCTTCTTGGATGAAAAACGGGGATAGAAACACGAAGTTCTACCACACTTGCACTAAAGAACGTTTCTCCAGAAACTTCATTCGGTCTGTTCAAGACAAAACAGGGAATACGATCAGAGGAGAAACTAATATTGGAAGACATGCTGAAGCTTTCTTTAACACTGTCTATACCTCTCACGGAGCCAGACACTTGGATGGCATATTTGATCAGTTTCCTCCGCGAGTAACAACAGCTATGAACTCTGCTCTTACTAAAGAATTCACTGATTCTGAGATCTTTGAAGCAGTGGGTTCTATTGGGAGTGATAAAGCTCCTGGGCCCGATGGTTTTACAGCGCGTTTCTACCAAGCAAGTTGGGATATAGTTGACTCGGATGTCATGAAGGAGGTTCGACGTTTCTTTGCCACATCGACAATAAAAAGCGGTACTAATCATTCAAATCTTTGCCTAACACCAAAGATAACTCAACCACAATCCCTTTCAGACTATCGTCCTATAACGTTATGTAATGTTCTTTACAAGGTGATTTATAAATTATTGGTCTTTCGTCTCAAAAAGATTCTCAATGATATCATCTCTGAGGCACATGCTGCTTTCCAAACCTGGCCGTATGGCTTCTGATAACATCATGATAGCGAATGAGTTGATGCACTCCCTCAAGGCAAGACACCGAGTGGCTCAAACCTACATGGCAGTAAAGATATATATTAGCAAAGCTTACGACAGAGTTGAATGGAGTTTCCTTGAACGCACCCTCAAAGCTTTTGGTTTCTCAGAACAATGGATTTTCTGGATAATTTCTATGGTACGATCTACTACTTTCTCTGTCTTGATTCATATTCGCCCAAACAGAGGACTCAGACAGGGAGATCCTATCTCTCCCTACCTCTTTATTCTCTGTGCCAACGTACTAAGTCATCTCCTTCATGTTCACACGGTCAATGGAAAGTTAAAAGGCATCAAAATTGGTAATGGGGTTCCGGCTATTACCCATCTACTGTTTGCTGATGACTCCTTATTCTTCCTACAAGCTAGTCAACGCAACTGTAGACTCCTAAAGAAGCTCTTTACAATGTATGGAGAAAGCTCAGGTCAAATGATCAATCCATCTAAATCAACTATTACATTTGGAGATCGTATCCCGGGAGATCACCAGGAACGTCTAAAGGCTATCCTGCAAATACCAGATGTGGGGGGGAGGTGGAAAATACCTTGGTCTACCAGAGCAATTTGGTCGAAAGAAATCTGATATGTTTAACACTATGATTGATCCGGTGAAGAAACGTACATCATCTTGGAAATCCAGGTATCTCACTCCAGCTGGAAAAGATATTATGTTAAAATCTGTCGCACTCTCTATGCCAGTTTATTCCATGTCTTGTTTTAAGATTCCACATCAAGTGCTGGATGAGATTACTGCAACAATAAGGAAATTTTGGTGGGAGAAGAATCATGAGTCGAAAGGTATCCCCTGGGTTGCTTGGAACAAACTAAATCTACCAAAGTCAGAGGGAGGATTAGAATTTCGAGATTTGGCAAAGTTCAATGACACATTACTTGCTAAACAAGCCTGGCGACTTCTCCAATACCCCAGTTCTCTGCTTGCTCGACTGTATAAAGCCAAGTATTATAGAGATAGTATTGTGCTTGAAGGTAAATCGCAATGTCTCCAATCTTATGGATGGTCCTCTGTTCTGTGTGCTCTTAAGCTCCTCAAATCAGGCCTCGATAATACTATCGGTAATGGAGAAGCTACAAAGGTTTTTCAAGACAACTGGTTACCTACATACCCTCCACGCCCTGCGATGGGGAATCCACACAATAATGACCTCCGAGTAAAGGATTTGATCCGAAGTACTACAACAACTCAAGTCTGGAATGATGAGATTATTGATACCGTTCTTGATCCTATTGATCAGCCACTAGTGAAATCCATATTCTTACCTTCTTTACAAACAAGGGACAAAACTATTTGGACCCATACTACTCATGGACACTACTCAGTCAAATCAGGGTACCGTCTTGCTTGCTCTTTGGATCAGGAATTTTCCAATATACCTGCTCTACATGGTGAACTCAACCTTAAACGCCGCTTATGGAAGCTACCTATCCTGCCAAAATTGAAACACTTTCTCTGGCGGATCCTGTCTGGAGCTCTACCTACTACTTCCAGACTTCGCACTAGAGGAGTTTTAGTAAGTCTCATATGCCCGCGTTGTGGACAAGCGGATGAGACGATCAATCATCTATTTTTCATATGCCCCCCGTCCCGAATTACATGGACTGAAAGTACTCTACCAGTCTCGTTCTCAGGTTCTTCCTTGGATGAAAATATTTCATTACTCTTCGATCTACTGGACAATCATCATCTTGACAGAGAACATCAACTACTACCTTTCTGGATATTATGGAAAGTCTGGAAAACGAGGAACAACTTGGTTTTCAATGGCAAACAACCAAATCCGACATGACTACTACTACTCAATTACCGAGGTCAAAGATTGGGTCTCTCTCCTACATGAGGCATCATCGTCATCTACTCCAACCCCATCACAATGTTCGTGGACGCCACCACCTTTTGGTCATATGAAATGTAACATCGATGCAGCATATGATTCAGTCTCAGGCACTACTTCAGGTGTGTGGATCATTCGTAATCATTTGGGTCAGCCTCTCTATTGGGAACCCATGGCTCTCCCTTTATCTTGGTCACCTTTGGAAGCAGAAAGTAGAGCTCTTCTTGCGGCCTGTCATTCCATTCATCGGTTGGGTTACACACAAGTGATTCTGGAAATGGATTGTCAAGTTCTGTGTAATCTAATTACGGGTTTAACTACTGATTGGAGGCTGGAGAATCTAATCTCAGAGATAAAAAGCATGGTTACTCTTCTTTCAGACAACATTTCTTTCACTCGGCGAGGCTTTAATCAACCTGCACACTATCTTGCTTCTCAAGGAACCGTACAGCTATGTTTTGTACTAGTTCTGTGTTATTACCAACGTCTCTACATAACTTAATTGTAAAAGACTCTGTAGCTCAACCAGTTATCTAATAATATATATATATATATATATTGGCGAAAAAAAAACAAGTTCGCCAACGATTCAAAATAGAGCAAAAGAAATTATGTACTTTGGAAAATCAAGTGCACAAAAACTATTATTCCCTCATTTTTTTTTAATTTTTAATGTTCTAGTTTTATTTCTAAATTTTAATTGGTAGAATTTTATTGAAAAATTAATAAAATATTAAATTAATAAAAAATAATATCACAAAATATTAGATATAAATAAATATTAATTTTTTTTAATATGTGCGAAATGACTAAAACATCAATCTATAAGAAAATAGAGGAAATATATAATTTTTTTACATTTAGCCTCAGATCTCAGTTTTCAACGACGTCCTTTAATTTTTTTTTTATTTTTCATGCTTTATTGAGTATTTAGTCACTAGGTAATAACCTGCAGGGAAAAATATTTATTAATTATTCTATAAAATTTAATTTAATTTTTTATGTTAAATCAAAAAATTAATGTTTAATTTTGTTGTAAAATAAAAAAAAAATATTGTATAGTGTCAGTTAAATAAATAAATTTATATTTTATAAGAATCAGAATATTAATGTAATTATATGATAAAAATTAAAAAATATTA
>KE156175.1:77053-108759 GCA_000411075.1 Sisymbrium irio | reverse complement strand
TTCCAGCTCCGGTTCAAGCTGCTTCCCATCCAACGGACCATGATCCCAAGTTTGTCCCGGGTTGCTGGCCTGGGTCGCATCAAGTGTGGTGGGTGCTTAAACCACCACGAAGCAGTCACCACATTCTGGACGAAATTCTTAGATTTTTATCTTCAGGTGGAGACCTGTCTATGCCCGCCACATTCAACCGCCACATTCTCAGATCATTCTTCTTCGCTGTCGGATTGTTAGTAAATTGGCCATATGACTTGAAATCACCTCAGTTGGAAAGCTAACTGATTTTTAATGACTTTCTTGAAGATGTTAAGTTCATAGAAAATTATTAAGATCTTCATCTAAATTAATATTTGAGGCATATCTTCTGGATCCTGCATGTCATCAATACACACATCCTCAAAATATTATCAAAACTTTAGAATAACAACTCCAAGACCGGACATAGACAAATACAAGTATATACACTTCTAACAATGTCTAAATGCATGAATTAAGACTAAAATAATTCAAAATTTTCATCAATAAAGTGAGAGGAATAACATGAAAAACTATGATCCTCTTTAACTGAAATCAACTTCTTCTTGGTTGGAAGGTGGACATGCAAGGCCAACTCTTTATCATCATCGGGTTAGATCCCATGTCCAAACTCAACTTTTTATCGTCTTGGGGTTAGATCCCATATCCAAGCTCCCCATGGCATAATTCTACAAATTTTACATAAATTTTTTTGCAGTTACAACCCAACCAATCATCCATATTATTTGAGAAACATTTTCTAAGAAAAAAATTATTCTCATGTGTTATTTACATATTTGCCCGCACCATATACATTTCAGATTTATTTTAGAATTGGATTTAAGTTATTATAGTAATTACGATGCACGACAATTACTAATTCATACAATACTCTTATATATATATCTACATCAAAAAATCATATGTATTTATTATAATAAAATAATATATTTAGTTTACCAAAAAATATATATTAATTATAAATTTTTTATTTTTACACTGGAAACACCTATTAATATTTAATAAAAATAAACCAATCATTAAAAATACTACAAAATATACATAGTTACAAACTATTTTTTTAATAAAATAGAACAAAAACTCTTTAAGTTTTACATAAAATAATTTTGATTATTATGAAGCAAAAGCATTATAAATTAATCTATTAAACTAAAATTGTACATTCAAATTTCTATGAATTATTTTCTATTTTTATATTAATATTTAGTAAACATTTAAATTTAATCAATTATAAATTTTTATTTTTTTAATTCATCACAAAAAAGAAATATATGTAAAACATTAATTATTCGAAATTATATCATATTATATTTCGTGTTTTCTATTTACAAAACATATTTATTAATTTGTATTACATTGCATTTCAAATGTTTCTCGTATATGGAAATTCGATGCAATATTTTATATATTACCAAATTATTAAGAAATTATATCCAAATTAGAAAAATTTACATATTCAAAAATGACAAACAAAATATTAATTTCATTTTAGATTTGTTTTTCAAATAAACTCTTTTATAGTATATCTATAAAATGTTTTTTAATCATAAACACATAAATTAACAAAAAAAGTTTCTATTATATAATTATGTTTCAAATATATTTTTTTAAAAATTTTATATATTGAAAAATCAAGTTCAAAAGTTTTTATGATCGGAAATATAATTTTAATCAAACTATATAGTAAATTAAATATATTTGCCCCAGATTATACTATATAATTTTTAAATTTATATTATTAAAATAGAATCACACATAAAAATAACTTTACCCTATGTGTGATTTATAAGAAATACCACTAAAAATTATAAAGAGATTAGAGATTCATAAATGATAATTTTGCCAATATACACTTAGTAAAACATACTAAATTATATACTCTTAATCACATACAATCATTCAGATTTTAGTTACCAAACATAATCTTCACTTATTTATTATTAATTATTTTCTAATTATTATATTATTTTCTCATTTTCTTTCAAAATATTTTTATATTAAATTAAATAATCACATCATTCATATAAAATATTTATGTTTTATATATATTATAATAATATTTATAAAATATCATAAACTATTATAAAAATCGTGATATTTCATTATAATACCAGTTAATATCTAAACAATACTGTTCAAAAACGGGTTAAATTTTTATAAATTATATAATATATATTTATAATATATATTAAAAATATTAACATCTCAAACTTTTATGTTTTGTACATGTTATAATAATGTTTATAAAATATTATAAATTATTATAAAAATCGTGATATTACACTATAACAGAGGTTAAAATATAAAAAATACGGTTCACGAGCAGATTAAAATTTAATAAATTGTATTATATATTTGTAATTTATAATAAAAATAAAACTATTAACATCTTCAACCTTTATGTTTATAAATATATTTTATCCAAAAAATTAAGTATCAGAAAATAAAATCAGAAAAAAAAAAACCTTTTATTTATTAAATTAAAGTTTATCCAAAAATAATTTCGCTCTTTCGAAACACGAATTAAAATCTATTTTTCTTATTTGTTCAACTCAATTGAAGATGATCTACCTCCTCCTATATAAACTCGGACATACTCCTTCATTAATCTATAAAATAAACGTCTATTTGTTTAGTTGAAATTCACGAGATGATCTTAAATTTTATATAACATGAATTTATATTTTCAATTATTTTCGACTCACTAAATACAATCAATAAATTTCATGTAGGCGCTAAAAATACAATCAATAAATTTCATGTAGCCACTAAATAGAAACAATAAATTTCATATATGTTATCTACCACTCCTTAACCGCCATAAAATTTCGTTTTTATTTTCCATCAATAACAAAAGTTCGATGAAGCATTATCCTTTTTGTATTAAAAAAAAAACAAATAGTGTACTAGTTAATTCAGTGACCCACCTGTACGATCCGGCCACCCGCTATTTTCGGGTCAAGCTTTTTTCGCCCAAAACGAAGCGTTTAAGGCTTCAGCTTGAAGAGACAAAAGTAGCCAACGCCGAACACAGAAACCAAAACACAACCCCTAATTTTTGTGTCTGTCGTCGTCCTCTACTCTTCTTTCTGAAGTCCTGCAGAAGCTTTCGTAATTCCTTCGGCCATGGCGCACGGAGGCTATGCCAAGAGAAGGGTTTCGGAACCGAAGCAAACGGCCGGAAGCAGCAGCCGGAGGTCGAAAGGCTTACGCGTGGAGAAGAAACCTAAGATTGTCTCACTCAAGAATCAGATGCGTTCCGTCGAACGCTTTCTTCGTAAAGTTAGCTCCTTTTCTCTCTCTCTTGCTTAAAGGGTTCTCTTCCTTTTGGTCGAATTTCTGTTAAAGTTCCAGCCTTTCTAGTGTATGTTCTATGTAGAGCTTAAGGAGTGTTGGGTTGTGTCTAATTTGATGTGGTGATAGAGAAAGGAATGTTATTGATACTAAGCATGTGGTTTAATTGTCTGTAGGATTTGCCTGCTGAAGTAAAAGAGACTCTAAAGCAGAAGTTGGAATATTTGAAGAAGCAGCAAGATGACCATACTCGTCTTGCTGTAGAACGTAAAGTATTCCTCAGGAACAGAAAGATTAAGTTTTTTGGTAAGAGCCTGTTGACTTGTGTTGGGATTTAATGGTAACGAACTTCTATGTGCCTGTAGAAATTACAGTTTTTTTCTTCTTGAATTAGAGCGAAGAAAGATTGAAAGGAGCATTAGACGTCTTGAGAAGCTACAACGTACTTCATCTGCTGATGCAGATGTAGCTGAGCAACTCAGTAAACTCAAAGAAGATCTTGAATATGTTAGGGTAAGTTAACTTATTTACACTGGCTTATCCTTTTACTCTTTTTCATCCCTTGTGCTTGTTAGTTATTCTCTGATTAGTTTGTTTTAGTTATGAATTAGAATGATAGTTGGAAAATGTAATTTTCATTCATGTACAAATGCAGTTTTTCCCTAAAAATGAGAAGTATGTATCTCTATTTACTGGAGCTGAGGAAACAGAAGTGATTGAGCGGAGAAGTAAAATGCGGAAGCAGATCAAAGCCAATATTATTGTTGCTGCTGCGAGTGGGAAAGAGTTAGAAGGTAAACATGATATTAGACATGTTTACTTTTTCCTGGAGCTATGAAGCAATATCGTAGCTAATAAATGATGATTTTTACTGTGTGATGTTATGGCTGTGGACAAACAGAAACGGGGAGTGAAGATGATGGGCTTCTGGACCTTAGTGATGATGATTTCTTTGATAAAGGGAGTTCAAGCGATGAAGCAGACGCAGATGATGAATTGACCGATAAAAGCGCAAAGTATGCTTAGTAAATGTGGAATCATTCGTTTCGAAACGTCAATACTTGTAATTTCTGATCATAATCTACAATTTCTCAGGGAGGCTGCTTCTAGTGCTTCTGGTAAAGCAACATCTGGCATGTCTAGCGATGAAAGGAACCAGGTATGATGAGTTTACTTGATATTATCTAGCTGTTTAAAATTCTGAAACCTCGTAGTATGTTGTTTTACGGTAGAAGAATGACCGAACCTAATGAATGGTGTGATGCGACTTTTTAGTTTTTACCTAAGACATGGTCTCTATGACAAACTCTGATTTCCAAATTTTGAATGTTTTGAAATCGTGTAGAAACAAAACTCTGCTAGGGCTTTAATGCCACCACCACAAGCAAGGTTTCAATCAAATTCTAGGAAGAATTCGTCTATGCAGAGGAATGAGATGCCATCATCCTCAAGAAACACTTCAAACAGAAGAAGTGAGAACACTTCAAACAGAAGAAGGGAGTCTTCATATAATGCCAGGGCTGCTGCCGCAACTTCATATAGCAGTCAGAGTAGCAACTTGAGCTCCAATTCTGATGCTCATAAACCCAAAAGAAAGAGACGGCCAAAGAAGAAGAAGCAACAGGTCAGTTTTTGTAGGAGAAAGATTCTTTGAATAACAAAACCATCTCAATAAAGATCTGTTATTCTTGTTAACATAATGGTCGGTTCTTCTCTTTGCTGCTCTTGCAGGCGTGATCCGGTTCTCAGCTTCTCCAAACACACACATCCTTGATTCTTTACTTGCTGCGACGGTCTCTTTGATGGGATCTAATGCATATATAATATATAGATTTGGTGTGGTCATGGAATGCAGAAAAAGGCATGTTGCTTTTGGCTTTTGAAATGGAAACCCTAAAACATGTTGGGTAGAAACTCCCTTTTGATCTCTCTGATAAATGTCAGAGCTTTGTGTTATCTATTTTTACTCACAAGTCTCAAAGATAGGATAACTCTCGAATCAAATTTTTCAGTTAAAGATACTTGAAAGTTTAAAACCCTGATTGTATGGATAAGCTTGTGGTCCAAGTTGATCAACTGAAGAGAACTTCTGCATTGAGACGTATAAGCAGCGTTTCGCACCATCATTAGAGCCCAAAACGCTGTTCTTAACTTTCTTCCACCCATCCACAATACGTTACCACTAGTCCACTATGGACCTATGGTCTCTCAAAGACCACTGTAAACCACAACTATCGTTTAGCCAAACACCATATTTGTACACTTCAGCGAATTGGATGGAGGTTGTTTCCATTTGTTAGTCCATAAGTTCATAACCATCATAATCATACTCAGCCTCCTCGAAAATAAGATCACACAAAATGACAGTTTAAATGCGCACATATAGAATCTTTTGCTTATGAGCTATGTACAATTACAATTTCTTACCAATTATAGTCTTTTGAATCACAATTTGTAAACAATTTACACATTTTATTTTTTGGATTCGTGTTTTTTAAAACATTTTAAATATGATTTTGGTGTTTAGTGTTATTATGTACATATATATGTATATATATATATATCCAAAATGTAATCTTTTTCTAAAATTTTGAAAAAAATCTGTTTCCACGTTTCCATTTCCGTACAACCTAATATTGCAAACTAATCATAATCTAAACATCTAATTAAGAAATAATCCGGTTCGTTTTTTTCTTTGACTAAAATTAATTGCTGAAAGAAGAAAAAAAATAAATGTAAGAAAATACTTTAAAATGAAAATAAAAAGAAAGAAAAAACCCAAAGTGCCGAAAAAAAGAAAAAAGAAAGAAAAACCCAAAGATTTATTGATCTTGAACTCATGAGCGAGCCACCGCTAGTTGAAACACATGAATCCTCTCGGACAATAGATCCAAGGATGTCTTAGATTCATTCAACACACAGAACATATTATTAGTGAATCAGGAAGCTGATTTTACTAGGAGTGACAAGAAAACAAAAAAAAAAAGATAATTTTAATGGAATCAAATTTCAGGTGGCTTGTGTATGCCATCTTGATCTCTCTGACGTTTACAGGTTTTGTTCTTCATCATGGAGTTCTCGCCGAAGGTGTTAAGCCTGGTGAAGCTAAACTGCTTAGAGACGAGGTAAAATCTCCTTCCAACAGATCTGGATTTCCATCGCTCTTTCATCACTCTGTTTCCTATATCAGTAGATTTAGTGTTTAATCTCAGATTGAGTATTAGAGCAGTTTAGTTTCATGGGACTTAAAAAGTCTTGATTTTTTTTTGTGTGGTTGTAATGTTAGTTATGATAGTGATGTAAAGGTAAGTTCTTTAGCCATTTTGAGAATGACGTTTTAGTTGATCTGCACAGATAAACTAAGCTGAGATCACTCCAATTTCGATAATGAGTATCGTGTGTTGTTATAACTGGGCATCGTTCTCGCTTTCGTTTAGTTTCATGGGACTTGAAAAGTCTTAATTTTTAAACTTTGTAATTACTCAAGTGATGTTAATTTTAGTTACTCAACTTTGAAAAGTCTAGAGCAGTTGAGTTTCATTACAGCAGGTAAGCTCTTTATTCTTCTTGAGAATGGCATTTTAGTAGTTCTGTCGAAATGAAGTAGCTGGGATCACTTGATTTGGAGGTTGGCATTGCAGCGTGTAGGCCACTTTTTTGATTTACAACTACTTCTTGTTGTTCGATAATTACCTAATTTGATGCCTTCTGCATTTTTTCTCTTTCTTTTGATCACGTTGAGTGTAGGTACGCGAGATGTTTTATCATGCTTTTGATGGATATATGAACAATGCCTTTCCACTCGATGAATTGAGACCGTTATCCTGCCAAGGAGAAGATACTCTTGGAGGCTATGCGTTGACTCTGGTAAACTGTGTGATATTTAACCATCTACTGTTTAAAAGGCTCTGCGTTATTAACAGTTGCATGTAAAACCTGAAGATGGGTTTGTCCCTTTTTTATGTGTAGATTGACTCGTTGGATACATTAGCTTTACTTGGTGACCGGGAGCGCTTCACTTCTTCTGTTGAATGGCTTGGTAAAAATCTTCAGTTTAATATAGTGAGTAATGATACGTTTTGGTTTCTCTAGCAACACCAAGTTTCTAATTGTTATTTTCTCAACTACGTATTTCAGCTTTTTACATAAGTCATAACATGGCAGTGAAAGTTGATGAACTGATACAAGGACTTATTTTTTTCTTACCTGCAGAATAAAACTGTCTCTGTGTTCGAGACAACTATCCGAGTCCTTGGGGGTTTACTATCTGCTCATCTTATTGCAAGTGATTACGCAACGGTACTTTTTTCTTCTGCCTAGCTATATCTTTTGTCATGATTTCATCTTATACTATGATACTACAAAGGTATCTATAAGTATGTGAGCTTGTTGTGTAGCTAATCTTACGATACCTGCTTGTCTTAGTCCTTTTTATTAATCTTCCAAGTTATAAAATTCTCCTTATGAAAGTGCTTTCGGTTGCTTAAAATGAATTTAGTCTGATGACAGGGCATGAGAATTCCATCTTACGACAATGAATTACTAGTCTTGGCTGAGGATTTGACACGGAGAATGCTTCCTGCATTTGATACACCGACTGGTATGCTCTCGTAGTTATCATCACTTGTTGCTAAGCTGGCGTGCATGTGAACCTGCAAAAACGGGGTTGTCATCTCCTTCTTCTCTTTTCTGCAGGAATCCCATTTGGATCTGTGAATTTGATGTACGGTGTTGACAAACATGAAAGCAAGGTAAACCATCGTTCCTTCATACGTGTTTAATTGATTGATCTGTGCTTTTGGTGATGCGACTGTACAAACAAAACTTAGCTACCTAAGTTTGCTAGTTCTCAACGACTTAAAGAGTGTTGGGATTGGATTGCTCATTTGCTAGTTCTCAACGAGTTTTGACTCATATTGTGGAACTCATGTTTATAGAAAGCAGCTGTATCTTTGTTTTGTTTGTTCAGATAACATCAACGGCGGGTGGTGGCACTTTGACCTTAGAGTTTGGTGTGCTTAGTCGTTTAACAAATGATCCTGGTGAGTGAAGCTATGGGGCTTTAGAATTTCATGTCTTATCAAGCTATTGTTTATAGTTTGTTTTGTTTCTTACGTACTCTTACATGGTGGTCCAACTTTGTTGGAATTGAAGTTTTCGAACAAGTTGCGAAGAATGCGGTGAGGGGACTATGGGCACGTCGTTCAAGTCTTGACTTGGTCGGTGCTCACATCAATGTCTTTACAGGTGAATGGACACAAAAGGTAACACCTATTTTCGTCAATGAACTAATAAACAAAGGCTCTTTTATATGTTACAAGAACTACGGTTTCTGGCATATTTCAGCGAACAACTTAAGGATCTTCTTCATTTCATTGAGGGACTTTGTTTCCACAAATTAAATTGCCTTTTCTTTCGTCACTCAAGTTCTGAATGGTAGTTTCTACTTTGCAGGATGCTGGTATAGGAACAAGCATTGATTCCTTCTACGAGTATCTCCTCAAGGTTAGTGAAGTGTAGCACTTTTAAAAATCCAGAATCCAATAAATTTAAATTCAGTTTTATAACGTGCATAAAAATTTTCCTCACTCATTTGTTTTGTTTGTGTTGACAATTACAGGCTTATATACTATTTGGTGATGAGGAATATTTATATATTTTCCAAGAAGCTTACGGGTCTGCAATGCACTACCTTCACAAGGATCCTTGGTAAGCTTTCTTCAATCTTTTGTATATCAGCAAGCAACATGAGAAAGCAATTCCTTTTTTGGACTATTGTTTTGTCTAGTTTTATCGTAGGTATGTAGAGGTTAATATGGATTCCGGAGCTATTGTCTGGCCAGTTTTCAATAGCCTTCAAGCTTTCTGGCCAGGACTTCAGGTAAAAGTAATTGTATGTTATAAAAAATTGTCAATATTCTCAGTCTCAGCCCAAAAAACCTAAACTATACTGTTTTGTATCCCTGTTTCTCACTCAAAAGGTTTTAGCTGGAGATGTTGATCCAGCAATTAGAACTCACACTGCCTTCTTTAGCGTCTGGAAACGATATGGTTTCACTCCCGAGGGTTTCAATCTTGCTACACTTAGTGTCCAGGTACTCACGTCTTGTCGCTTTCTGCTTATTTGTTTTCATTTTATGTTGGCACTGTGATGTTACAACTTCAAAGCTATTCTTCATTTTTCATAACAGTATGGTCAAAAGAGTTATCCACTGAGGCCGGAGTTAATCGAGAGCACATATTGGTTATACAAAGCTACCAGAGATCCCAGGTTACCAATATAACTAGTTAGCTTTTTCAACTCTAATCCTTCATCATGTGATTGGTTGTATTTGGAAATGGAAAGTTCAAAGACTATCTTCTGTTACGACAGGTATCTTGATGCAGGACGTGACTTTGTGGCTAGTTTGCAATACGGGGCAAAATGTCCTTGTGGCTATTGTCACATCACCGATGTAGAACTTCACAAACAAGAAGATCACATGGAGAGCTTCTTCCTAGCAGAAACCGTAAAAAGAAAATACAACTCTGTTTCTTAATATTGATTTGCTTAATTACCTTAGAGCCTTGACCTGTTTTGCATGTCACAAATATTTCAGGTGAAGTACTTATGGCTACTTTTTGACTTAGCTGTTGACTCAGACAACCTCGTCGACAATGGCCC
This sequence comes from Sisymbrium irio, assembly GCA_000411075.1. Classification (NCBI taxonomy): domain Eukaryota; kingdom Viridiplantae; phylum Streptophyta; class Magnoliopsida; order Brassicales; family Brassicaceae; genus Sisymbrium; species Sisymbrium irio. The sequence goes on along the minus strand of KE156175.1, from coordinate 98,768 downwards.
TTACAAGTAACCATCCCCACATTAATCTCTTAACTTCCACCATTACCACAGCATTTTACTAATCTTCTTTACTCAATCTTCAGGTACATCTTTAGCACTGAAGGTCATCTATTACCATTAACACCACAAATATCTCTGGCTCGAGAACATTGCTCATATTTAGGCGGATATTGTCGTCGCAATGCCACCAAACTAGAACAAGAGGAAGAGAGTAGTAACGATGATGGAGTCCCTGGAATGGAGCTTGGGACTCACAGTACCATGTATCCTTACCACGAGTCTTTTCCAGTTACCGGTTTGATAAAGGTCAGTATTAAAATTGAAAAATCGTTTCTTTCTTTCTTTTGGATTCCTTACAGCAATCTCAATTTCTTCTGTTTGTGTTTTGTAGGGTTTATGTCCACGACTAACTCATGCTCAGAAATATGGTTTGTCTTATATTTTACCCGAGAAGACGATTCCTGAAGATGTTAACCGAGTTAAACCGGTAATTACAAGCCGCTCCATTGTATTGGTCTCGGATCAAACAGCGGAAAAGACACCACATAAAGAAGAAAATGGATTTACGTCTCAATCTGAACCAATTATGAGTATATCTGGTGGTAGTAGCAGCGATCAAATCGGTCAAGAGCTAACCTTGTTAGAGTCAGAAACTGATGATCAAAGAAGATTAGTCTCTTCTTAATTTTCTCTTATATAGTTTACATGTTCCAAATAGAAAGATTGCAATTTTGCTTTATTTAGAAATATAGATTAAAAGTTACATTATCTGATCTGCAAAGGGTCTTAAAGAGTTCGGTGCATTTTGATTTCTGATCTTCCTTGAGTTCTTTAATTTATAGTCATATTGCATTCAAAACACATTATGATATCAGTTTCTATATAATAATCAGCTGCATCAGAAACATAAGGTTTGAATGTAAACTAGCAAGTTGTTTCTAGACAAAGGAAGTTTCCTCAAGAAACCCAAATTCAATGTTCCTATTGCACCTTTTGAAAAAAGATTGAGATTCCAAGTTTCTTATCTCATTAGTTTTAAGATTATTTTAAGTGATAGTGGAGACAAATTAACACAGTTGGTAGATTTACTTGTTTAAGGTGTGGGGGACCAAAGTATCTGTGGGATTCAAACTGCATACAAAAGATAATATAAACATTTACAATGCCCCAAAAATTATTCTCACTGCTCGATTAAGATTTCTGATATTTGTTTAATCTCTTTCTGTCGCTCTCTCTTTAGTGATTAAATATGTATAATCTAAGTTAAACGAAACTAGAATCCAAGGAGAATTGCTTAAAAGCTGGCTTTATTTAATTTATTTATCATTTCTGCCAGAAACAAGCTTTGGTTTATTAATTTGTCTTCCGGTATGTTCATCTGCAAGTTATGTTATATAACTTGATCCAATCAAAACCCATTAATGGACTGTGGATTCTCTAAGTTAGGTCTTAATCTTAATATGAGATTTTGATTTATGATTACTGACATTTGCTATGATTAATCTTAATATGAGATCTTGGTTTTATGATGCATCTTTCAATAGTTGTTATTCACTAGCTAATAGAAAACAAACATAACACAAAATGGATTTCTGTTACATAGAAGAAAAAAAAAAAACAAATTTGTTCGATGAGAACATCAAAAATAACAAACATAATGTTCAGATTAGATCTTTCAATAGCACACAACATTGCCATTTTCTTGAGAAAAACAGAGTTACTCAGCTATAGTTTTAGATTTAGATCTTTCCTCACACTTATGCTTAACACCGTTTAAGCATCTCTCTCTCTGTTACATTTGTTACCATCAGAATCAAGAACACCACAAGAAAGTGAATATTTTTTACCGATGAGGTAAGGATTCACAATTATGTCTGTATGAAACATCATCTCTCCCCGAAAACCCAAGCAGTTTCAAAGTCTTTCTTTAAATTCTCTTAAAAACAGAGAAAACAAACAAAAAACTCTGTTTTTGATATCTTCTCTTAAACACCACAACCTAAACCTTTAACTTCTGATCCTTTCATGATCCTTAGTCTCTTACAAGACGAAACAAACATCCTGTAACAACAACAAACAAAAAAAAACCGTAAATACCTAAAACAATCTTTTGTTTATGTAATTGATTGTAACAAATGAATGATATGTTTACTTACTCCCAAGGAACATCTCCAACAAGCATCCAATCACCATCTTTGTCTTCATAAGTAGGCACAAAGTCTGATCCTTTGTATCCTTCTCTCTCAAAGTATTCTCCCACAGAGAACTTAAACATGTTTTCAAGTGATTTCATCAACTCTGGATATTGCTTATACACCGTTAGATCTATCTTCCTCAGATATGGAGCACCATCCATACTTACTTTCACATACATTCCTTGACCTTCAGATTCATTCTTCTTTGTCTGAAAGCTGTTCTTCCTGTAAGATCTTACAGGTGGCCATCCAACAATCTGAGCCCTGAAAAGAACAGAAGTTGCAGTTGGTTAGATCAGATCAGATCTATAATCATGGACACACATTATCAGACAAAGTTTGGTTCAAGGCACTTACTTTGGAGGAGAAGCTGTTTCAGTTTTTCCTGTAGATTCGTTATCTTTCTCAGTTTCAGGTAAGGTTCTTTTGTTGCTTTTACCGCAAGAAACCTTTTGTTTCTCCTCTTCACATCCATCTTCTGTTCCTGGTAGTCCCAATCTCAGCTCTGTTGCCTTTAGGTTAACAAACTCATCACAAACGCCAACCTTTTCCATTTCTTTACCAGACTAATCTGTAGACAAAGAAGCTTTGCCCGTGTGTATTGTCTAGAGAGAGAAAGGACTTGTTGATAATATGAGGCTTCGTGAAGAAGAGTGTTTTATAGGAATTAAAAAGTCCCTTTTTTGTTTTTGTAATTTTAGAAAAAAAAAAAGGGGTTCACTTAAATTAAGGACAAAGGCAAAAGCTAAAGCTGTCGGGTAGTAAACAGTAGCAGCAACTTTGAGGCAAAGTGTGTCCCATCATTTTGGGGACATTTGTGGGACACTTTCATCTTCAACGAAAAGATACTTTCTTTGATCTCAATCGACGGTGTAGAATCATTTCCTTATCAACCCTAATTCAAGGAAGTGGGGTTAAGGTGTGGTACACTCATGTGCAGAATATAAAAACCCTTTTCTTTGGTGAAGCGTTTGAGTTTGTAGGGTAAGCATTACATGTGGTCTGCCATATGCAGATGTCACCTCTCTCTCTTAAAGCCAAGAACTTACTCTTTCTTCCTATGTGTGGTTCTTGATATATCAAGATTAGATCATCCTAGTCAATTGAGTTGAAACTCTAGCTGTTTAAAGTCAAAACTATTTTTACAATTTTTTTGTGTATTGAAGATAAGATTGTAAGGAGTTTCATTGACTTTTTTATATATATATAATATTAGAGTTTTGAGCTTTGAGTTTGTGGACTGACTGTTTCAGTGTTAGTTCTTTTGTGAACGAATCAACAACATGGATACTTATTAATGACTCACTGTCTTTCTTTACAAGTGATGAAGACGCCAGCTTAATTTGTCTCTCTGTCTCTATGAAACTTCTAATGATCGTTCATATATATGAATCTTGAAGCAAACTGACAAGAAATCTACTCAAAAGGTTTTGTCTTGTGACAGTTCATCATCTATGGGGTCTTTTACTTTTGGGTTTTAATTTCTCTGTCTTTGTTCATGTTACAGCAAGACAGTTGCTGTACTAGTTATATGGTTTAGTGAACCACACCAGTCCAATGGAATTTTTGCAGGACCAATTTTGAAGACCTAATTGTGGAATATAATCAAGACACTTTATAATGTGCAAATGGTCCATTCGAACACAATTCCAATTTAAAATCTGTCTTTTGTAGATTTTCGTTTGGACTATTATATAAGTTGGGTCCATAATTTTCTTACTGGATATGATTTATGGATTACAACATTTGGGAAGTAAACATTATGGAAATTTTTGGTTATCTATATCGAAATTTGATCCAAAGAGGAGAAATTTCAAAGTAGTGTTGTATTTATTGTACACGTTAAACGACAAAATTATGGGTTAGATGTGAAGTGTGAATCGGTGGTTTCATTGTGTGGCGTTTAAGATTTCAAGTTCATCATCACTATGGACATTCGGATATCCAATAGGATTCGATTCAAGAATCAATTCAGATTCAAATTTTAAAATACTAAAAAAAGATTTCATTCAGATATTTCAGAACTTTGGTTCGATTTTAGTTCGATTTTATTTAGGTTCGGTTCGGATTTAGTAAAAACAAAAAATTCAAATACATCTATAATACTTTCGGTTAATTTTGGTTTCGATTCGTATTCGGGTTTTCGGATCACAAAATACTTATTTTATACTAACAACTAATTATTTTATCGAACTTATAACTTATAAATCAAAGTTAAATCTTAATATTTTAGGTAAATATTTTTGAATATTCTGTTTTTTGGATACTTAAATTATATTTATCTTAAAATAACTAATAACTTCAGTTTATAATTTTATTTTTGAGTTTTCGAGTTATTTTAATTCTATATATAATTAAAAAGTTATAAATATTCTTATATTTTGGATTTTTTTGGTATTTATTCGGATTTCGGTTCGGTCCGGGATCAGATTCGGTTTTTGAAATATTAAAAATTTAGATTCATTCGGGTATTTTGTTGATTCTATATTCGATTCAATTTTTTTTTCTAGTCGGGTTGGGTTCAGATTTTCGAGTTCAAACTTTCGGATTCAGATATTTTAATCACTGCCTATCAAATTAATTCCTAGAATCAGATATATCTAGAAAAAACCTGTTAATGACGTTCTCCCCGGTTCGATTTCGTGGTCATAATTGCAGAATTCAATTTATAAGTAAACTTGAAAAGGTTAGTTTGATCATCATTCGATCCAACTAATTATGTAACATATATACATGATCATATTACTAATTTGGATAAATAGTTATATTTGTTGGCAAAAAAAATTATATAACTAATTTTAGTGGAACTCGATCACATGCACAATGCTCATTTGCTGTTACCTAACCCAACATTGCAACCAATTTCCAGATATATCCTATTTTTCTTTTTGAATGATATTAGGGATTTGTTTTAAGTTCTTTTAAGTATATAGCCTGTTTATTTCTCTTTCGGTGTCCATCAAACTGTTTTTAATGTGTATTGCTTGATTGATACCTAGTAACTAATCTAAAGAGCATACAATCCACAAAAATAACTTAAACTAATCTAAACGAGTTTAGAATTAAGCAATTGATCTTTGTAAAATGCTAATCGAACCTGACTTTACTTTGGAACCAATTTTTTGATAACCCAACATTACGACCAATTTCCAGATATTTGTGAACATTTAGGATTTGTTTTAGTTTCTTAAATATTATAAAATATGATTTAATCAACATAAAAACATGTTTAATCATTTGTTTTAAAATGCTTCAAGATATTATTATGAATTCATCGACAAACCATCTAAATATAATATCTTGGTACAAAGTCAGAATGATCATCTGAATACTGCATTTAGATATCACGTCTATATCTATAACAACTATATATAATACCTAAGATACACAGACGAACAGTCCCTAACTAATCTAAAATAGATTTAACCATAAAAATATCTTAAACTAATCTAAAATTTCTTAAGTACAATACGTACTAGAATTTCGGAAATCTATTTTCAGAAAAGAAGGCTTTTTTGAACAATATAAAAGAAGGCTATAGATAGATTTTCAGCTAAAGAAAAAAAACATGATAAAATATAATAAAACTAGAACAACTATATATAGGCCGAATATTTTGATTGTGGGCTTTTAAAATCACACCAACATTTCGATGATGGGTTATGAATTAGGCCTAGCTGATGAGTTTAACAGAACTTAACTAAGGAGTCTGTGTTAGGGAGATAAAGAAATAGTTTTGGTGGATGGTTAAAGACGACGACACCGAGATGGCTAGTTCTATAACACATGTTATAGTGCATAACATGTGTGTATGAGTAGGATAGTAAATTCATAGAGTTTTTATTGAGATTCAGTTTTTCTATATCTCCGAAACTTAGTCCAAAATAGAATAAGAGTACAATTACAATTATATATGGTATTTAACAGTACAGTACCTACCATTCTTTTCTATATTCAAGTCTGCATGTTTGACTATCATCCGGTAGCACCGAAGTATCATCTTCTCAACAGCTGCAATCTTCACACAACACCAACAAATCTACAAATCTTTATTGGTGGAACAAAGCCACACACCTTATATGCTTCTCTCGAGAAGACCCTAGACGCGTCACCAGTTCATGAGATGACTTTTTGATATTTATATCAATTACTAAGGATTTGATTGGTTTACTCACTGCCACCCTCGAACGCAACATTTGCGGGTGGTACCGATTACCAGCGTTTCAAAACTGTCATACAAAATGTTTTCTACCGTTCTGTATCGTTCAAAATCGCTCAAAATCAAAAATTGCTTTCCGCTAACGTTTGCGGCTGCAGGTAAATGATAAAAAAAAAGTTTATTTATATAAATGATAAAATTTCATTTAAAATATAAAAATATATAAAATAATTAAGTTGACTACCATTTTTTTTTAAAAAAAAAAATTTAAAATTTTGAATGTTATAATAATGACATTTATAAATAAATTTAATACTTTATATATATGAACATATCTTTAAATCTTCAAAATATCATATATATATATATATATAAATTTAATAAAATAAAAATTTCTAAATCATAATTTTCATTCAAATTATCAAAAATACACATATATTTGTATTAATAATTATATTAAATTAATGATTTTAGCATTGAGATCAACCAAATGAGAAAGGATTCATGCTAATCTAAACCTAAACACCCTAAATCACCATTAAATCACCCTAATCTATCTAACCCATGAGCTTATAAGAAGAATTACTCACTAATATCAATGAAAACACTTAATCCCATGATCGAAAGAAGCATAATCACAAGATTAAAGAAGTAGATTAAGATTAACAAAAGGAAAGTAAAGAAAGATCAATAAAGAAACAATCTTTCATTCAAAACTCAAAGAGAACCAAAAGGTTTTGTTTTAGCCAAAAGATAAAAGATAGATCCACAAAAATTAGGTTTAAGATCTATTTATAATTCCTCCACATGTCTAGGGACTAAAAGAGAAAATAAACATAAGTTATGGCTTTCCAGCAGATTTTTCCGGTCGTTCAATTCGCTGCACAAGTCGCTGGGATACTCACATTGGATCCAGCGGGTTGTTCCTTCTGCACAACCTGCTGGAACAAATCGCTGTAGAGAACATATGTCCAGTATATTGATCATAACGTATGGAATACTGCTCAGAACGACTTGAAACCACCTCCATTAGAAAGCTAACTCAATTTCCTATGACTCTCAGGATGATGACAAGTTCATAGGAAATGGTGAAGACCTTCATCCGAATTAATCTTTGAGGTGTATCTTTTGGATCCTCCATATCATCACCACTCACATGCTCCAAACACTCCAAAATCCATCAAAAGCTGCTCCAAAACCTGCCAATTGAATAATGAATGCAAATGCAACCTAAAAAGTCCTAAATACAATGCCAAATGATAAAAATGATCAAGAAGATATGCTTTAAATCTATTAAAGTCCATGAATATCAATTCCCCCAAACTTATTATTTACTTGTCCACAAGGAAAGTCAAAGAAAAGAAAGAAAGGAAAAGTTGGAAGGTGGGGGCTCAAATCCATAGATGCAATCAAAATGAATCAAGTTGGTGTTCTAGTTAGTGATTGTAAAATGCATGCAAAGACAACCTACTCTAAAAGACTAGCCATGCTCATAAAAATGAGAAGATCAGCTTAATGCTCAACCTACACAAACACTTCATGCTTTCTATCCTTTAATATTCATTTAGCTCTCTAACATGGGTCACACTAATGCAAACTTGAATTGGCTCATTTGGTTTGGGACAAGGTCTTGAGGTGAAAATGACATCAAATGCAATGACTCTTTTCAAAACAGGAGATCACTCAAAAATGGATTGAACTTTGGCATAATGCTAAAGATAAATGACAATTAATGCATACAAGACTAGACTTTCATCTATCCTTATGACCCAAATGTGATTACCTATTGCAACTAAATCCCTGCCCAAGTTCTTCTAAGCTATCCTTTTCAGACCTTTTAGATGATTGGCTTAGCTTCTTTCTTTTCACCATAAACACTTAGCTCTTTTACAACTTGGAGAAGTCTCTCTCTCTCTTTTCACTTTTCGCTTCACTTTTTTAACTTTTTGTTTGGCCTCTTTGGGCTCTTTTCACTTATTCACTTTTTTGTCTAGAGAGACTTCCCAACATATATCCACACTTAAAGCTTCTTTTCACTTTCATAGAACATAAGTTAGCCAAATCAACTATTTCCGAAGTCTTTTCATCTCCTTTAAACCTCTTGAAGTCTTATAATTAAGCACAAAACTTTCATTCCCAATCATGACCAACCTTGACCTAAGCCAAGCTCAATGATGAGAGTTAGATCTACATGAAAACCTAATCTTGTCATCCTAAATCCTAACACTTTATGCTAAGTTCAATCAAGACAGAAAATGCCTCACAATCACACAATAATAACTTTGGCTTGAAGGAAGGTTTGGCTAAGAGTAGAGAAATCTATTTGGACTAGTAAGAGAGTGGTAAAAAGGGATAAGAAACGTAAAATATCCACACAATCTAGAATATATACAACATGTTTCTCAAGTTATCTACTTACCAAATCTATTATCGCATATTATATAAAATTCTTCTGATTCATCCAGCTCAGCTAATAACATTGTCAGCTTTTTGATCCACGTCAAGTCGTTGCTTTCTTATATGACGTCTGATACTCCCATCATGTGTTATTTTTGGTCCATTGCCTTTGTCTGAACAATCAGACCATTTATGAGACATCTATGAAGACTCCACCTCTTTATATATATCTCATCTAATACAGTGACATCATGTTTCAGCAATGATATTATGATATGTTCTGCCACCTTATAAAACTCAGTCGATACAACATCTTCAATCTCTCCCTTGATGTCCGAGTTTTAGAACCCAAGCAAAGCTCAATTCTTCGTGACATATTATTTGAGAGTCTTAAAAGATCAAGCATCTTCAGACACGTGGGAGATGATTTTGACTAGCGTTCTACTTCCACTTGGTTAATTTGGTGGTATCACCTGGCAACCTCTCACGCCTTTGGCAATTTTGAATGAAGACAATAAGGTCATCCTTTCGCTTAGCTATCATGATAAACTAGTTGCCTTTAATATTTATCCAGACTCTACAATTTATCATCTGTATTTCTCTTGTTATGATGGTTTAGCTGTTCCTTACTTTCCAAGTTTCTTGACTCTGTTATAAACAAAGATATCGTTTTGTATGTTGATTAATCCAAAAATTTACATGTATATAAAATTCACTCTACGTATTTCATTTGTAGTTTATCAACTCTTCTCATAATGGAAGAGACTCTCGGTTCAATTTGATATTCTGGCTTACTCTAATAAATTAAACTTATGAACTCTTTAGGCTTCAGCTCGATTCAGTGATGCGAAATAGGGTTACTGATATGAGTATCACAACTCTCGGTTCTTGAATCTTGATATAAGATAAGTTCCAAGCTACCTTCCCATACACGATTATCAAATATGAAATAATTATACTAAAAACATAAATTACATTCGTTCTTTGACACTCCACGAACCAACATGCGTTTTACATCTTAGTAAATAAAGATTTTTCTAGATCATGACGTATCTTCTCTCTTAAGAAATTTTCTAAGCAATCTTTTCAACTTCCAATTTTTCTGCAATCTCCGCTACGTCAGTCGTATTCCTTAGCATTTCCCTTTCTCAACGAATTAGATTTCTCAATAAACTTCAACAGAAGTGTCGGATTGAAGAGTCACATGACATATATGTCTCCGATGTGGTTTGATCAGTTCCTGGTCCGCGCGTGGGTGCAGTGCTCCAAAATGCTCAAAAAGAAAATTGGCTCCGTACAATTTAGTAAAATTTGGTCCTTTTCTTCATACTATTAAAAAAAGGCTGAATTCTTCTTCTGTTTTGTTGAACAATTGGGCCCTGTGCAGCTGTGTTTTTGACATCACCCTCAACGCCGGCTCTGCATGGGTGACTAAATTTTTGGAACCGAGAGGGACCGACTAATATCTATGCTCGCAAGTCGGTAATAAAGGCTATACTAGAGGCGCTTTATTTAGATTTTATTCCTTCTCTTCTGTTATATCTTTTCACTGTGCATGATTCGAGTGGATTTTAATTTTACCGGCAGAACTTCTGGTTTTAAACCGGTGGTTGTTCTCCTATAAGATAGTAAGAAGATGTCATTTAGATCAAATGAAATCCGAGCTCCCAAACTAAAACTGCCGAATATATAGTCTGTAATTTTATAAGGAGCTCAAAGGTTTATAGTATCTAATCATGTACAGTAAAACTTATATAAATTAATAATGTTGGAATTTTGAAATTTTATTAGTTTATAGAATTATTAATTTATGAATAAATTTATATTTATTAATTTAAAAAAATATATGTTTAATCCATAATATTTTTAATTTTTATTTTGAAAATGATGTTATTTTAAGAAATATAATGAATCTATTAATAAAAATAATATATACAAACTTAAAGTTATAAAAATAAAATTACTTATCACACTAAAACAGATTTTAATAAGATACATTGAATATTCATGTAAAATATTTTTTATAAGCTCAACATTTATTAAAAAAAAGTAACTATACTTCACAATGATGAAATGAAATTAAAAATGATATTACAATACATTTGAAATCATTTAGAATTATAAAATTAATCATGATGTCTAAAACTTTTTTATAACATGTGTAAAACTTTTTATAAGTTTCGGATTTAAATCTAAAAACTAAACATCAATAAGATTTTCAAAACGATAATTAATATTAAAAATAAAACATTAATGAATCTTAATTTGAAGTAAAATTAAAATAATATAGTTACATATTAGTGTATTAGTTTACTTATATATGCATAAATATATCTAATTGTTAATTTATATTTATTGAGATCATATTTTTTTTATAAAATTTTCAAAATAATTTTAATTTTATTATTTTATCAAATTTTATTAATTTTTACATTAGGATCAAATAAATTTATTAATTTATCTAATATTAATTTATATAGGTTTTAATATATTATAATTAGAGGATTAATGGAGAACACTATGAATTTCCATTCTAAAAAAATAATATAAAAAATAGTTTTGAACATATTTTCTACCTATTTTATTTCGTCACGCCTCGTTACAAAAAGAATTTTCAAACCGTAATTTATTTTGGGTACTCTCAAATGGCAAAATCTATTATAAAAGTAAATAATATATATTATTGCAAACATAGTGATTAAATGACCGTCGTCCGTTTAAAAAATGTCAGAGCTGGAGAAAGAACAAACCTGCAAATTCAGCAGAGAAAAATCATTGAAAAATGATAGAGAGATGATTGCCCTTTGAATATTCTATATAAAAATATCAAACCTGTATGTGGTGAAGAACGAAACCACATTGATCCTTAATCGCACAATACGTACACTCGATTTTTAACCAACTTGTGTTATATATTTATGTACGAGTTCACAACTTGTAAATATTAGAATAATTATATATTTTTATTTAAAATTGAGTAATTACATCATAAAATAGATTTCTAATTATCTTAATTATATGATAAGGAAAAATCGGTGTCAACTTCCCTTGCTGACTCTGTTAGTTTTACTAACTAAAGACAGTCATCGACATACTCTTCCTAAGGATCCGACTGGCTATCAAATGGTAATTGGTAGCCTTTGATATCTTTTGTTTAAATGTTCTGGCATCACATTTGCTGTCAATAAGCTTTTACGTATTCTGGCATTACTTTGCTCTCAAGTTCAAGTTCACATATTTGGGATGCATGTAAACAAGTCTTATTTTATCTTTGTAAAATGGTTACATAAGGTTTGGCATTTTTCTGTTCAAAACTCCTTAACACTTCCTCTTATACTACAATTACGTTTATATATTCTTGATTCAATAGTAAGAGAAGATTATAACTTATAAGGCATGTTATTATTAGTTCTAAGGATACCTAAAAGATAATTTGATATGCCGTTCTATTTGCATGCATGCAGGTATTCTGGTCGCACTCTATAAATGTGAAAAGTATGTCTTAGCGACTCATTAAATTGAACGAAATTAATAAATTGAATCACATTATGTGGTAAACAATTGCATGTTGTGGCCTCGTTCTATCCATATGAATAAAAAGTACTCACCTGGTCCTAGCTCACACATTCTTATCTATCAAGTTGTTATAATAGACACACACATATGCCTTTGAAACTTAAGTCTTATTTATTACGAGATTTCGATCCCAATAATATTTTGAATGCATGCATCTGGACACAAAAAAAATTACATCAACATCATATGAGCTATATACATGGTTATACATAAATCAGAAAACATCATTTATATATCCAAAATGCACATCAGCGATCGAGCGATTTTGTAAATGCGTAGGAAAAGAGATTTAAACCCAAAACACTGAAAAAACTACTTCCTTACATTACCACTAATCAAAATTTTGATTATAGAATTTAATTTTTCACAAAAAATAGTCTAAATTTCAGCATTTGTTTTACCGAATATATAATAAAAAACAAAAGGTGGGGTTTAAGGTGTTCCCATAGAATGTGACTTGACAATTCATTTCTGCAGCACCATTTTCTTGATTATCGGACAATATGAAGCTTTGGAAAGTTAGGAGTGATGTTAATTGAGCACTCACCTTTTGGATTTTGATGAGAATGAGCCAATCCATGTTTCCCGCATGCCTATTTGCGATACGTCTTTCATCATGTTCGCAATATTTTAAAATTTTAGACTGCAATAATTAGACAATTCCAAAAATATTTCTTTTCGCTATCTATATCCATGCATTTTTAGTCTTCCAAGAATGATTAAAGTAATAAGTGTGTCTAATCTTTAATAATTCTAAGATGAGTATTTTTTTGGGTGCAAACTCATAACGTATTAAGTTTTGGGTGCAAATTCATATTATAGTAATCTTATTTTCGGGTTACAACATATACAAGTAGACTGCGATCAGGAAAAAAAACATATACAAGTAGAAGATTATTTACTATATGGTAGATCTCACTTGTAAAAGATACTTTAATGGATATGAAAGATGGTAAAAACATAGATAATAATCAAAGCCCAGTCAAATTGTTTTATATATTCGTTTGAAGTTGAGCTTCAGCTCTTATGCCTACATAGGTTCGGAAAAAGTGAGCAAACAAATTTTGTAAATTTTTGTTATTTTTAAAGATAAGCTTTTAACTATTAAATAAGACCATTTTCAATGATGAGTATTGATGGTACGAGTCTTTTTTGGCGGAGAAGGATAATACATTTAATCTCTTCAAAATAGAAAAAGAAAGATAGTAAATATATTAAGTTGCTATATAATGATGAACAGCTTATTAGCATTGGTTTTGTAATACATTTATGGAAGTGTCCAATAGCATCACCAAAATCATTGAATAACTAGGGCAGAGGATCGAGTCGAGGGGAGACCCAAGCTAGTTCTTTCAGAAGGATGAGGTATTGCAGTGCCGATTAAGTGGAAGAGTGGGCGGTGGAGATCCACAGGGGTGGGACTATATATGCTGGTTGGAGATAAACGTTGGGGGAAAACTGTCGTTTTAGAGTAATATTTTAGTTTTAAAATAAGTGTCGTTTTAGAATTTTAATACAAAATTTATTAATAATATTTTCCTATTTATTTTTTTATTGGTTGAAATATGGTTAAGTGTATAAGTAGTTATGTTTTTATATTGAAAATATACAAATTCATATGTTTTATTAAATTATGTGTATAGACCCAAAACGACACTTAATAAAAAATAAAGAGAGTACATAGTAGAACAGATTTCTAAATATCGTTTACGACTGTTTTAAGATGAATCATATATAAATTATAAATTGTTTTTAGTGGGCATTTATATAAAGAAAAATATGCATAATTAAATTTTAGTAGTAGTACTTTGTATAGCATACAAAAGTAGAGAATACAAGTTAGGAAAATTAACAAAAAAGTGGACTTCTACATATGTGAAAGTATCATATTGTAATAGAATTTTTATAATATAACATTTCCCATTTACAATATAATACTTTTACCTTTCCCATCCACAGAAATCCACATTTTCTGTTTATTACTAGCTTGTATTCTCTACTTTTGTAATTTATACGAACTACTAAAAATTAATTATGTATTTTTCTTCATATAAATTTCCACTAAAACAATTTATAAATGATTCATCTTAAAACAACTCCCTTATTTTTAAATTATATGCATTAAATTACCTCTGACATCTAAAAAACCGTTTTTAGAGTGTCTCATATATAGCTCAAAGCCTCTAACAAATTGCTTCATTTTATTAATGATTAACCTAGTATTAAGCTATATAAGTAGTTTTTTTTTGATAAAAGGCTTTGCTATATATATATAAGTAGTTTACGATATTTAATCTTTTATTCTCGTACTAATGGACGGTGGCAACTGAATTTTTAAAAACCATGCCGTTGACCAGATGCGTTAAGAATTTATAGTTTTAATGAAATCTGAGTATGAAGGCAATGATGAGTTTGTATGCGCTTATATATAATTGCATAGATGTTAATATATCTTAATTCTTAAATTAGAAATATGAAAAAGTTGTATGTTTTAATTAATTAGTGTGGGAATATATTATACATAAAGTTCAAAAAAAAAATATATATATTATACACACGGACTGCGTTTTTATGATAGGATGAATAATTGAATCGTGTGGGTGTGATAGTACTGAGATGTGCATAATTGGAAGGTTTTGACGAAAATCATCATTACAAAGAAAAATGAACTTGGAATTTAATTATAATAAACTTTTTAGTTTTCGTATTACTAATTAGCACCTATCTCCATTCATTATTAAATTTTGGTTTATAACTATAAACGCATAAACTAAATTGAAAATTCCAATAAATATTCATTTAATAATGATGATCGATCGATTGGCCTAAGAAAAATAAAAAGCTAGAACAAGGAGTAGTACGATGATTTCATTCAACCGTTTAAATGCTGCCACGTGTTGAAAACATTTTTACCAAAAATCTTAAATACGACATTTACATGCAGCTACTGGGCCTCGATCACAGAGAGGGAGAGAGAGAATTGTAACCTCGTTCTCAAGAAGAAGAAATATTAGAAAAGAGAAAACAGCTGTGGCGACGGTGGAATCCAAAGATGGAGCTGACTCTTTGTTTAGGTTTGCCGGGAGGCGGAGAGACAGCGGCAGCAACGGTGGCCGGAAACAAGAGAGGGTACTCAGAGACGGTTGATTTGAAACTGAATCTGAACAATGAACCTGAGAAAAACAAAGAAAGATCACTTGTCTCCAATAACAACATTTCTGCTATATGCCTGAAGGATCCAGCAAAGCCTCCTGCCAATAAGTAAGTTTATCAAAATCCAGTGCCGGTCCAGAGTTATATGATACCTAAAGCGGATTAAAAAAAATACTGTCTTTAACTTTAAACTTTTTTTTAATCATTGCATCTTTTAATTAAATAACTAAAATAATGCAAAAATATTTTTGAATTAATTCTTTTATTAAAAAAATAAAGTACATAAACATTTATATATTATTCATGAAAAATAACTCATCTTGTTTTTTTTTACAAAATCATTCACCAATTTTGAATAATCAAGTATTTCACCAAGCTTAAAAAAAATCGAGAACTTACATGAAAGACTATAGGAGATACAACTATTCCAGTAAAGGAAAATGAAAAATCAACAATAGAATTTTCAGTTGAGAAAAATGAAGAAACATCGTGTAGAAAAAATTATTAGCCTGCTATAATTTTATTTTTTACGTCAATTGTTAAGTTTTACTCATTTAAATATTTTAATATAACTTTATTGAAAGAAGGTTAAAATTATAAAAAGTTAAATCTAATTTGAATCTATAGTTATTATCAAATAAGAAAAAAGAAAACAAAAAAGAAGAAAAAAAAACCGGAAAGGAAAAAACTGGGAAAAAAAAAAGGAAAGGAGAAAAAAGAAAAAAATAACAGGAAAGGAAAAACACGGGAAAAGGAAAACAAAGAAAAATGAAAACAAAAAAGGATAGAAATACAAAAAAAAAGAAAAAAACAGCAAAAAGGCGTGTACTCTGCATGAATCGAACCTGACACACATGCATCTAACAAATATAACTTTAACCACTACACTAAAGAAACTTATTAAAAATTTCTGCTCCTAAATAGTCTATATTTTTTGACGTCTAAAACCCTTGCTTTACGGGCTTTAGCCCAGGGCCGACCCCTGACAAAATCTCTTGCGGTTTAACAGAATAATCCACATTATACAAAATAAATTTTGGTTTTTACAAAAAAGGTTTTTATCAACGAAAACCATTTTTTGGATACTAAAAAAACATTGACGGATTTGTGTATGGTCCTTTTGTTTGGTTAAAAACATAAAATCAGGTCTTATTTCGCTCTATATATGTTTTTTTATATATATGTTTTAAAATTGCTTCATGATTTCCTCTAAATAAAATGATAACATAATGTTTTCCTCAGTTAAGTGTTTTTAATTTTGTAATCAGAAAATGTATTTATTTCTTATTTAACGTTCGCAATATATATGGTTGATCTAGATTAACCATTTAACCACTTTTAAAATTATTTTTTAGGGCACTAGTTGTGGGTTGGCCGCCAGTGAGATCCTACCGGAAAAACGTAATGGTATCAAGCCACAAACCTAGCGGCAGCTCAATATCATCCACCGCAGAGGCCACATTCGTGAAGGTGTCCATGGATGGAGCACCGTACTTGAGAAAGATAGATTTGAATATGTACAAAAGCTACAATGATTTCTCTAATGCTTTAGCCATTATGTTCAGCTCATTTACAATGGGTAGGTTTTTACTTAAACACAAAATTAGTTGCTTCAAAAAGACAGTTCATATTATTAGTTTTTACATGTGATATAGTATGTGTTATCCTAACATTGATGAATTTTAGAAAAATAAGAATTTCTTAAAAATGGCAAGGTACTAATAATAAAGGAGGAGGTGGAGGAATGCTAGATTTCACGAAAGAGAAGAAATTGGTGGACAGCTCCGGATTTATTCCATCTTATGAAGACAAAGATGGTGACTGGATGCTCGTTGGCGATGTTCCTTGGATGTATGTTTTTTTTTCTTTTTTATATGCATAGAAATATAATTTATAATATATATATATATATTGTATTTAATTTTTCCTCGTTTAAAATGCACATACATACACTACTAGATTGTATACACTTGTAACATCAACATAAGTTTAAATCTCAATACATTAAGGTATATAGACCGAAATTTCTAGTAGGTCAAAAACTGAATATCAATCTTTTTTTTCTTTTACTAACTAGTTGAGCAAATTATCAAGTTGTTGTTATAACTATAGTTTTATCAGCTAGGCGAGAATAGATGTACTTTTTATTACCGTTATTTCTTTTTTTTTCCATACCAGATTTCTTAATTTTCTCTTCTAATTTTTAATATAAAATGTTTTGACATATATATTTGATATTAGTACCTGTTTATTTTGATAACTACTATTTAATAGGACGTTCGTTGAATCATGCAAGCGCGTACGCATAATGAAAGGATCTGAAGCTATTGGCCACGGTATATAGCTTGAATGATTGTTCACTTTTACGTTCCTGCTTGTATAATTCATTTCATTAATTTAATTCCAGTTTGTATATCTATTTTTTTAGTAGTTTGTTTGGTCGCTATAAATATTTCAGCTCCAAGAGTTAGCAATGGATTGGAGAAGCGAGGGGTCACCGCTTGAAGTAAATAATCCACCATATGCAGTTTTCTCGATTTTATGTTACGTAATACTGAGTAAATATTTATGTACGATGTATAAAAGACTTTGTTCAGTTTCTATCTAAATTGTCTGTTTTTATAACTGAATTTTGTATGTAAATTTAAACTGAACTGCAATATATTTATGAAAAAATTGGTTAATTGGATCAGATTGAAATATGATATATTTTAATGATATTTTTTAAACTTAATTTTGTTCTACTAATACTAAATTTAATGATAATCCGATTTTGATCCTTAAAATTGATTTTCATAAACTAATAAACTAAACTAATTAACAAACTAATTTTTTTTTTTTTTGGGGCAAACATATAATATTAAATATAGCATTTTCCGCCTCATAAGTCTGTTGATTCTTCTCCTCCTTCACCTACTCTTCTCCGCCGCCCGCCTTTCCTCCTCCGACTGATTCCGAAGACTGTGAAGTTTCGTCCTCCTCTTCTCCTCCGCCCCTTTTTCCTCCTCCGGCTTGTTCCATCAATTGCAAAGAAGAGAAGTTCCAATCTCTTCTCCTCCGCCTGCTTTTCCTCCTACGGCTTGTTCCATCGAGTGCGAAGTGTCTTCCACCTCTTCTCCTCCGCCTTCTCTTCTTTTCCGCCCGCTTTTCCTCCTTCGGCTTGTTCCCATGCCCTTGAAATATGTGACAACATTAGTCAACAAATGGTGAATACAGATTTCATGGCTAGCTTGGAGGTAAACTTACTCCAGCATTTTATTAATTGAGACATGTCTATCTGATACAAACGTAAAACCACGCTCATCAGCAATAACAACTTTTTATTTTCTCATAAACCACTCCCACAAACTATCATTCTTTGAATCAACAATCCCATACAATTAGATAAAAATTGGAGTTCCCATCCAGAGATGTAATAACTAATATAACTTCATTATATTTTATCTTTAAAAATGTACGTTGCAATTTCTAGTAGGTCAAAAACTGAATATCAATCTTTTTTTTCTTTTACTAACCAGTTGAGCAAATTATCAAGTTGTTGTTATAACTATAGTTTTATCAGCTAGGCGAAAATAGATGTACTTTTTATTACCGTTATTTCTTTTTTTTTTTCATACTAGATTTCTTAATTTTCTCTTCTAATTTTTAATATAAAATGTTTTGNCATATATATTTGATATTAGTACCTGTTTATTTTGATAACTACTATTTAATAGGACGTTCGTTGAATCATGCAAGCGCGTACGCATAATGAAAGGATCTGAAGCTATTGGCCACGGTATATAGCTTGAATGATTGTTCACTTTTACGTTCCTGCTTGTATAATTCATTTCATTAATTTAATTCCAGTTTGTATATCTATTTTTTTAGTAGTTTGTTTGGTCGCTATAAATATTTCAGCTCCAAGAGTTAGCAATGGATTGGAGAAGCGAGGGGTCACCGCTTGAAGTAAATAATCC
Organism: Sisymbrium irio; assembly: GCA_000411075.1. Taxonomy (NCBI): domain Eukaryota; kingdom Viridiplantae; phylum Streptophyta; class Magnoliopsida; order Brassicales; family Brassicaceae; genus Sisymbrium; species Sisymbrium irio. Next base: position 79,329 of record KE156175.1, on the reverse strand, counting down.
ACCATATGCAGTTTTCTCGATTTTATGTTACGTAATACTGAGTAAATATTTATGTACGATGTATAAAAGACTTTGTTCAGTTTCTATCTAAATTGTCTGTTTTTATAACTGAATTTTGTATGTAAATTTAAACTGAACTGCAATATATTTATGAAAAAATTGGTTAATTGGATCAGATTGAAATATGATATATTTTAATGATATTTTTTAAACTTAATTTTGTTCTACTAATACTAAATTTAATGATAATCCGATTTTGATCCTTAAAATTGATTTTCATAAACTAATAAACTAAACTAATTAACAAACTAATTTTTTTTTTTTTTGGGGCAAACATATAATATTAAATATAGCATTTTCCGCCTCATAAGTCTGTTGATTCTTCTCCTCCTTCACCTACTCTTCTCCGCCGCCCGCCTTTCCTCCTCCGACTGATTCCGAAGACTGTGAAGTTTCGTCCTCCTCTTCTCCTCCGCCCCTTTTTCCTCCTCCGGCTTGTTCCATCAATTGCAAAGAAGAGAAGTTCCAATCTCTTCTCCTCCGCCTGCTTTTCCTCCTACGGCTTGTTCCATCGAGTGCGAAGTGTCTTCCACCTCTTCTCCTCCGCCTTCTCTTCTTTTCCGCCCGCTTTTCCTCCTTCGGCTTGTTCCCATGCCCTTGAAATATGTGACAACATTAGTCAACAAATGGTGAATACAGATTTCATGGCTAGCTTGGAGGTAAACTTACTCCAGCATTTTATTAATTGAGACATGTCTATCTGATACAAACGTAAAACCACGCTCATCAGCAATAACAACTTTTTATTTTCTCATAAACCACTCCCACAAACTATCATTCTTTGAATCAACAATCCCATACAATTAGATAAAAATTGGAGTTCCCATCCAGAGATGTAATAACTAATATAACTTCATTATATTTTATCTTTAAAAATGTACGTTGCAATTTCTAGTAGGTCAAAAACTGAATATCAATCTTTTTTTTCTTTTACTAACCAGTTGAGCAAATTATCAAGTTGTTGTTATAACTATAGTTTTATCAGCTAGGCGAAAATAGATGTACTTTTTATTACCGTTATTTCTTTTTTTTTTTCATACTAGATTTCTTAATTTTCTCTTCTAATTTTTAATATAAAATGTTTTGACATATATATTTGATATTAGTACCTGTTTATTTTGATAACTACTATTTAATAGGACGTTCGTTGAATCATGCAAGCGCGTACGCATAATGAAAGGATCTGAAGCCATTGGCCACAGTATATAGCTTGAATGATAGTTCACTTTTACGTTTTTGCTTGTATAATTCATTTCATTAATTAAATTCTGTTTGTATATCTATTTTTTTAGTAGTTTGTTTGGTCGATATAAATATTTCAGCTCCAAGAGCTAGCAATGGATCGGAGAAGCGAGGGGTCAGCGCTTGAAGTAAATAATCCACCATATGAAGTTTTCTGGATTTTATGTTACGTAATACTGAGTAAATATTTATATGTACGATGTATAAAAGACATTGTTCAGTTTCTATCTAAATTGTCTGTTTTTATAACTGAATTTGGTATGTAAATTTAAACTGAACTGCAATATATTTATGAAAAAAATGGTTAATTGGATTAGATTGAAATACAATATATTTTAATGATATTTTTTAAATTTAGTTTTGTCCTACTAATATTAAATTTAATGATAATTCGATTTTAATCCTTAAAATTGCTTTTCATAAATTCATAAACTAAACTAATTAACAAACTAATTTCTTTCTTTTTCTTTGGGGCAAACATATAATATTAAATATAGCATTTTCCGCCTCATAAATCTGTCGATTCTTCTCCTCTTTCACCTTCTCTTCTCCGCCGCCCGCCTTTCCTCCTCCGACTGATTCCGAAGATTGTGAAGTCTCGTCCTCCTCTTCTCCTCCGCCCCCTTTTCCTCCTCCGGCTTGTTCCGTCGATTGCAAAGAGGAGAAGTTCCAATCGCTTCTCCTCCGCCTGCTTTTCCTCCTGCGGCTTGTTCCATCGAGTGCGAAATGTCTTCCACCTCTTCTCCTCCGCCTTCTCTTCTTTTCTGCCCGCTTTTCCTCCTTTGGCTTGTTCCCCTGCCCTTGAAATATGTGACAACATTGGTCAACAAATGGTGAATACAGATTTCATGGCTAGCTTGGAGGTAAACTTACTCCACCGTTTTATCAATTGAGTCATGTCTATCTGACACAAACGCAAAACCACGCTCATCAGCAATAACAACCTTTAATTTTCTCATAAACCACTCCCACAA
>KE156175.1:34635-49100 GCA_000411075.1 Sisymbrium irio | reverse complement strand
AAATATTTTACTTTTAAATAAAATTTTATCTCATAATTAATAATGAGTATTTATAATTAATAATGGATATTTATGTCTTTTTACCTAAAAAAGATTAGTTTTTAAATTTTTAATTAGATAAGTTAATTTTCAAATTATAAAAAATTTTAAAAATAATAATCCAACTCTCTCTATGAAACAGCTACACAGTGGGAAACGGAAAAAAAAAAATCAATGATGTTATCTTTTGACAAAGATTAGTGAACTCATTTCGGCCAAGTTCTTCGAATCGCTTGTTGCCATAGCAGAAACGGAGATCAGGCTCTCGGCCTATTTAGCATAAGCGCCCACTCGAATAATAAGGCCCACTGTCTAACGCCCCGTACTACCTGCCTGCCAGTGTATTGTCTTGTGATCAATGATCACCAAAACTTAAGAGCTTCAACTTTCTCCTTTCCTGTCAACTTCACCGAGAAGCTTCCCTGCAACAGTCATAATATCACCGAGAAGGGTATCACCCAACCAGTAAGTTAACCTCTAATATGTGAGAGCTTGTATTTTGAGTTGGAACTTGGAACTATATAGCAGCTTCAGTTCTTTGCTTTTATCTTAAACAACAACAAAAGATAAAAGAGAGAGAGTAGAATAGAATTTTACGTCACCTTTTAAAGCTGGAGTTTCTTTTTCGGCTTGTGCAAAAAAGTGTTTGGCTTTGTGTGCTACTTCGGCTTCAAGAACTGCCTCCAGCATTAAATCAGATCCTCTTGCACTCTCTGCAACCATATGAATTAGTATAAAGTTTCAGTTTTTTCTTTTAAAACCGAATCATATGGTCCAAAAACATTAGGAAAGACACAAAGCAATTACCTTTACGATGAGGGAGCAACTTTGCCATCTCAGCTGAAACTGGAAGAACAGGTGAGTGACCTGAATCACTACTTGGAGTGTGAGTTCTGCCACTGACCGACTCAGATAATCTTTCAAAAGCTGTTGCTTGCGCGTGCAAGTTAACTGAACCCGCAGACGAACCACTAAACTCTTGAGCCTAAGTCATAACAAGATTATAACGTGAATTGACACAATTATATATACAAAAGAGAACGCAAGAATGATAATAACATAAAGAGAAAGAAAAAAGGAACCTTTGTCCAATGATCTGCAACCTTCTGTCTTTCCTCAACATTGACCGATGTAACATTCCCTTAAAAAACGACAGAACTAGATAATAAACAACCAGAACAAGAAAGCAATCAAAGTAAAGAGTTGTTGGTTTATAGTTATACCATTGGTGGTTGTATTAGATTCTTGAGATTGGTTGTCAACTCTTCGAGTCAAAGGATTCGAACTAAACAGAGAGAAACTTGCTCCATGACTAATAGCATCAACTTGTGCTCTCAAATCTTGAACCTCTTTAGAAATCTAACCAATTTATACAAGATTAAGTAAGAAAAAAACATAAGACTTAATGCTTAACATAATACAAACTAATTAAGCTAAGATTAAAACCAAACAGTGTTGGAATTGATTAAAACATTCAAGAACCTCTTGCATTTGAGGTTGTTTCATGACACCATCTATGTGTCCACGTGCCATTTGAATATAACCAATCGCTCGTCCGAATAGTCTCCCTCCTGCTCTAGCTATAATCGGAAGATCCTTTGGTCCTGAATTTTTTTTAAAAAAATTCAATCTTTCATATTAAGTATACCCAAATCAGACAAAGAACACAAAGATCGGTAAGAAGAACGTTACAAGAGATTGAATAGACTAACCTACAACAGCAGCTGTTGCGCCAACGATGATTAGAATCTCACCGTAAGAGAGTCCAAACATTCTCCGGCGTCTGATCGTCGGTTTCTTTCTCCTTGCCGTCTTCGGGTCGCTCCACAAAGAAATACGAAAGAAGAACACGATTATTAAGGCCGAGATATAACTTATTGGGCTTGGGCTTTAAGCCCATTTATTATTTATATGTTTTTATTTACCTAAGTGAGATTTTTTACCAAAAATATCTGAATCTAATAAATAAATTTTAAAAATTTGATGGTTATTGTTTCTTTTTAACCCGAAAAACTGAAACCTGAATAAACCATTCGAACCTAATCTGAAATTCTATCTAGATATAAAAACCGAAAACTGAATAAACTGATCCGATCTGAACCAAAAGCTCTACATAAAACTTAATGTTTTTAGGTGATATTTAGTTTGGTTTTATATGTTCCGTGAGTTTTTTTTATTTATATTTTTATTTTTAAAATTTTTTATTATATCAATTATTATTATTCTGAAAATTTCTAAAATACCCGAATGCGAATTTGAATTCAAAATAAACCAATCCAAATCCAAATCCAAAATTATTCTTAATTTAGAACTTGAAATCCGACATGAGCCTAAAATAAACTGAACCAAATCTGATGTACAATCCTGGATTTTATACATTTAAACCCGAAAATCTGAAATTCCGAATAAACCCATCCGAATTCGAATGGGATCCAGGTCTACTTCAACCTTTATGGGAGAAAAAAAGAGTCCACTTCTCTCTCTCTTGGGGATAGTCAGTCGCTGGAAAGTATCTGATCGTCGGATCAGTTAGTTGCGTAAATTTAATAAAAAAATTGTAAAATTGCTCTCCTCTCCCTGTGCGAGTGAATACCAACGAGATCTACTAAACTACCGTTTTTCAACAACTTTTCTTTGGCCGGCGTCGGCTCCAGCGTCGGCTCCAGCGTTGGCCGTACTATTGGTTTCTTTTTGTGTTTATAGTTATTAATTTTCTGCAAATAAAACCATTGAATGATCATCATGTTTATTTGGATGATTCATTTTTAATATCTTTTTGTCTATCTTTCTCTTCATGAAAGTGTAATTCCGGGAAAATTCCAGGGCTTATCCAAACCAGATTGTGTCCCTTCTTCCGTGGAAGTGTTCTTCACACAGCTTTTATTGGTTCATGTTCGAAACGTTTCTTTCACTTTATCACCACCATCAAATCTCGACTAATTATGAATTTTATTATTCTCAATTGAAAAAGATATTTTATAATTGGTTTTGGGATCCATGAATAATTAATCTGATCATCATAGATGGGGTGATGGATCTACGGATAGTTCACAATGATGCTTCTAAAATTCAGCAAAAGTTATGGCATCAACAAGGGTTATGGCCAACAATGGAGAAGATGATGCACCCTTTACCACCAGATCTCGAACTTGCGAGTGATATTCTAGCAATTTCTGTATCAAAATTGTGCCTTCAAGTCTCGAGATTTCCTTCATCTACGATAAAAATGGTTTTCTCAACAAATTGTTTATCTTGTTGGATTGATACACATATTGCATCAATGTGGATTCAAATTCGAAGATGGGATCTGAGAATAAATATTGTAGAATGCCAAATAAAAGAAGGCAGTTGTATGTCTTCATCAAGGAGTTGCCAAAGTTTGAAATGGTTAAAGTCAGAATTTATTTCACTGACATTGGTACGGAAGAACTAGTTCATGTCTACACTTCAGATTTTTCAACAGAAGCAATGGGTTTTGTAATGCGATGTGCAGTTAAAAGTCTTGATGGGAATGGAAGACTGAGCACAATATTCGCATAAAAAAGTTAGTTTCTAGTAAAGAATGTAATGGAGTCATGTTCCGTTTGCGAGTAAAACTTCAACCAATAGCATCGATAATTCACTTGTTATATAGCGTATTTGCTTTTGTATTTTCTATATATAGCGTATTTGCTTTTGTATTTTCTGTAATGACTTTGTATGTTTTCGATTTGATATAAATGCATGAGATTAGACGGAAAAAAGAAAAAATCGTCGGTTTGTTTCTCCTCGCTAACGGTCTTCGTTATAAGGCCGAGATATAATTTATGGTATGGGCTTGTGCTTTAAAGCCCATTTATTAGTTATATGTTTTTAAAAAGTAATTATGTATTTTATTCAACCTTTATGGGAGAAGAGAAGAATCTAACTTCTCTCTCTGGAAAACGTAAAATCCAAAGGAAAATGGTTTTTGATTCTTCACCGGTCGTAAAGATTTGATCTCTAGCGATGGATTTCTTAGAGCTAGAAGCGATCGAAGGATTGCGATGGACATGGAACTCATGGCCAACAACGAAACCAGATTGCAAATCACTCGTTGTCCCACTAAGCATCATGTACACACCACTGATGCAATTCTCCGAGCTACCAACGATTCCTTACGATCCATTGATCTGTTCTCGTTGCAACGCAGTGTTGAACCCATACGCTCGTGTTGATTACCAATCTCGAATCTGGTCTTGTCCTTTCTGCTTTCACAAAAACCCTTTCCCTCGATCTTACGCTGGAATCACTGAAACCAATCTCCCTGCTGAGCTCTTTCCTACTTACAGCGCCGTTGAATACTCTCCTCCGCCGCGTAAAGCAGTAAGGGATGCTCCGACAGCGAGTTGGAGTAATGGGGTTGGTCAAGGGATGCAAGGAGGATCGAGATCCATGTCTTCTTCTACTTCGTCTTTCTCGTCTCTTGCTTCTACTACTGTTGTTGGTGGTGGTGGTGGGAGTTGTGGAGAGGTTGGACCTGCGTTTGTGTTTGTGGTTGATGGGTGTATGGTGGAGGATGAGTTACGGGCTTTGAGAAGTGAGATTTTGTTAGTTATTGAGCAGTTGCCGGAGAATTGTTTGGTGGGTTTGATTACTTTTGATTCTATGGTTAGGGTTTATGATTTGGGTTTCTCTGAGTGTTCTAAAGTTGTTGTCTTTCATGGCGAACGTGAGCTTCCTCCAGAGAAGGTAATAACTTTGGTTAACGTTATTGCTTCTTTCTTACATAAATGTGTTTGTTTTGGTTTTAGATACAATAGAAGGATGAAGATGTATTGAATCAGTTGCTTTGTTTTGAGATGGTTGTGTTCTTATTCTTCTGATTAGTGTTTACATCACATAGTTTGATGAATAGTTTTTTGCTGGTCTGGTTTGATTTGAAGCTCTCTGTGTGAAAGAAGTACTCTTTTTAGACTTCATGTTGCTGTTCTTGAGCTCGAAATCTACTGTGTGAAAGAAGTGCTCTTGTCTTTCATTTTGATTGATTGTTGTGAATGGATTGTTTCTTCTTTAGCAGTGTTTCCTTTTGTGTGTTTGTCTGCTGGTATGATTTAAAGCTCTGTGTGTGAAACAAGTACTCTATTAGGCTGCTTGTACTCCATTATGATTTAAATGGATTGTTGCTTCTTTAGCAGTGGTTCTTTCTGTGTTGAATTTGACAAATTCTGATTCTGTTTTTAAATTACGTAGTTTGACGATTAGAAGTGTTGTTAATTGTAGATGAAAAGTTGTTTGCTGTTGTATGTTTGAAGCTCTCTGTGTGAAACAAGCACTCTTTTTAGGCATCTTGTTGTTGTTCTTGTGCCCGAAAGGTGTGGTCTTGTCTTTCATCTTGATTGTTTTGTTATAGATAGATTCTGCTTATTAGCAGTGTTTCCTAATGTGTCGAATTTGAAAAAGTTTCTCTTTTTTTTTCATGGGATGTGTTTCATTTTGATTGTTTGTTGTAAACAGATTCTTTCTTCTTTAGGAGTGTTACCGTCTGTGTTGTATTTAATAAATTTTCGTTCTTTTTCCATCAGATACAACAATTTCTGGGACTTGGATATTCGAAGCAGCTTAATCATGGAAAGATTTCAGCGATTCGGAAGCAGAGTTTCTTGGTTCCACTGGCGGAATGTGAGTTTAACTTAACAACTGCTTTTGAAGAAATCGTTCCATTGGTTAATGTCAAACCAGGTCATCGGCCTCATAGGTCAACCGGTGCTGCGATCTCAACAGCATTGGGACTGCTCGAGGGATGTTCTGTAACCACAGGTGCTCGGATTATGGTTTTCACATCAGGGCCTGCAACAAGAGGTCCTGGGATCGTAGTGGACTCGGATTTGAACCATTCGATCAGAACCCACAGAGATATTATCACCGGTCAAGTGCCTTACTATGATAAATCTTGCGGGTTTTACAAAAATCTAGCAAAGAGGCTTTGTGATTTATCTGCTGCTCTAGATTTGTTCGCTTGCTCTCTTGACCAAGTTGGAGCAGCGGAACTGAGGTACGCGGTGGAAATGTCTGGTGGGTTTCTCTTACTTGGAGAGACATTTGAATCTGAGCAATTTAAAACATGTCTCAGACATATATTCAGCCGTGACGCAGATGGGAACTTGAATATGTGTTTTGACGTCTCTTTAGAGGTTGTGACCACTAAAGATATCAGAATCTGCGGTGCGCTTGGTCCGGTTGTGTCACTTAGAAGGAAGAATGATATAGTGAGCGACACAGAGATCGGTGAAGGCGGAACATATATATGGAAAACAAGCACTGTCACTAATAAGACATGTGTTTCGTTCTTCTTTCATGTAAGCAACGAACAGAATCAAAAACCTAAACCTGGTTCAGCGTTCTTCATTCAGTTCATTACTCGGTATCGGTATGGCAATGGAGGAATAAGGAAAAGGGTTACAACGGTTGCTAGAAGATGGGTTGCTGGAAAATCGCCAGAAATCTCATCTGGTTTCGATCAAGAAACAGCTGCTTCGGTCATGGCTCGCCTTGCGATAAACCGAGCAGAAGAGTGTTACGCTAGAGACGTTATTAGATGGTTAGACGATGGTTTAATCCGGTTCGCTTCACGGTTCGGTGATTATATCCAAGAAGATCCATCTTCTTTCAGGTTGACTCCAAACTTCTCGCTCTTCCCACAGTTCATGTACTACCTAAGAAGATCACAGTTTCTTGATGTCTTCAACAACTCCCCAGATGAAACTGGTTTCTTCCGGTTAATGTTAAACCGAGAAGGAGTGGTTAACTCAATCATAATGATTCAACCGACGCTTCTCCGGTATTCATTCGATGGACCACCGGTTCCCGTCCTTCTTGATATTCGATCAGTGACACCAGACGCGATTTTGCTATTCGACTCGTACTTCTACGTAGTGATTCACCACGGTTTGAAAATAGCTCAGTGGCGGAAACTAGAGTATCACAAAGACTCGAACCACGAGACTTTCAGGAGTCTTTTAGAAGCACCGGAGATGGATGTGGTGCAGTTAGTGAGTGATAGGATTCCAATGCCGAGGATTGTCCGGTGTGACCAGCATGGTAGCCAAGCTCGGTTCCTTCTTGCTAAACTCAATCCTTCGGTTACTCAGAAAACCGATTATACCGGTGGTTCAGATGTTGTTCTCACTGATGATTTGTGTCTTCAAGATTTCCTCGCTGATTTGCAATCTCTTGCCGTCCAGAAATGAGAAAGAAACTGGGTTTAATTGGTTCGGTTTTGACGGATTGGTTATACGAAAGATTACTGGTTTAGTATCGGTTTATCTGAACAATCTGTATGATTTGGCTTTGGTCTGATATATTTATAGATAGAAACGGTTTTGATCTTATGAAAAAAATTGTGCAATGACCAACAAACCGGTTCAATTTGGTCAAAATGAACCGGAACCCAAAAAAGCAAAATAAAAAAGTAATCATAAACCGCTGTAATCTCCACGAGCGCCGCTGTTATCACGGGAGACGTTAGAGAGCATTGCTCCGTCAGGAGATTCAAGGTCATCAGTCACGAGATCGTCAGTTCCTCTAACGGCAGCATGAACGATCACGATCAAAGCGCCAAATCCAACGGTTGTTAACGCCGTTAGCCATACACCGGTGAAGACAAGCAAAGCGACCGTAAGACCGGAGAGAAAACCAATGACGACGCCGTCGTTGACAGAGAAACCTAAGATTTCGAGTGGTTCTTGACGAGCGAAGTAGAGGAAGTACCAAGCGAGACCGACACCGATGAAAGCGAGAATCGCGATAGGGCGTGTGATTATAGAGAAAGCTAGTAGAAAGTAGATGATGATACTGTAGTTGATTCGGAAATGCGTGAGGTTCTGCGTCACGCGTGTGGTTGCGTCGCCGATGGAGGAAGGGAAGGTTAATGCGGATGGATCTAGGAATTCACTCCAAGGACGAGCGGCGCCGGCCATAGAATGAGCGGTTTCTTTGAAGTCGGAGATTACTTGATTTGCCATTGTTTATGTTTGATTACATAAAACTTCAGAAATCTTAAGATTCTTCTGAGTGCGAGGGAGGGCTCTGTGAAGAGGGAGGAAGGAAGTCAAATTGATTCATTAGGTGCGTGCCGTGCTATTAGACCATCTCCATCGATGAGTATCAACAAAAAAGTATCCAAATTTATTAATATTATTATTTTATTAAAGTTTAGACAGATAATTTAAATATATTTATTTTATTTTAAAGTAAACCATTAATAAATAGACAGTTGGCAAAAAGTCTCTAAACTACGTTTTTTAAACTTTTTCCGAAACTGTGTCATAGTCTCCCGACAGAGATGGTTTTAGAGGTTAAAGGCAAATATAAAATATAGAATCTTTTTAATATAATTTTTTAATAATTAATATATATTTAAAAAAAATAAAATCATTTATTCCCCAAATAACTTGTGCTTTATAAAATATTGATTAAAAAAATAAATTCATTTAAAAGAACAAATAAAAAGAAAAAAACGAATTTGTTATATAAAAAAAATTCAATAAATAAACTCTTAAATTTTCTCAAATTAACCTTCCATTTTTAAAAAGAATCTCCCACTTTAAAAAAAATTAACTTCCTACTATTTTAAAAAATAGCTTTTCATTTTTCTAAAAATAACCTTCCACTTTTAAAAAATAACCTTCTACTTTAAATAATTTCCCACTTTAAAAACAAAAACCTCTTATTTTTAAAAAAAATAACTTCCTACTTTTAAAAAAAATAACTTCCGACAATTTAAAAAGTGACAAATAAAAACTGTTTTATTTTTTTATATAAATTTTTATATCTTAATTTACTTTTATCCTTTTATTCTATGTTTTTCTTTATTCTCAATTTTTTATTGTTAATATTCTTTATCCGTTTTTGTATCTATTTTATAATTTTTTTTAATGAAAACAAAAATGTTAAAGATTTTAATTATCATAATTTTTATCTTATTAAATTTATTTTTCGTGAATTTTTTTATAATTTATTTGGGAAAAAATATTTTAGATGTATTTATAAAATAATGTTTGTGCATTAACACGGGAGATAATACTAGTACAAAGTAAAACCATAACTTAAAAGAATCAAAACATAATCTTTCTTCCATCCTTTTCAATAAACTCTTTCACCAAATTCTCAAAATCTAAATTTCTAACTAATTCTCTTTCTATAGATATGATAGCTTAGCCATTCAACCTTTCTTGTGATATAGTAGACCGCAAATAAAACATCAAAGAGATTAAACTATTAAAACAGCATGGAGAAAGAGATGTTTACACGTTACAAAAAGAAGGAAAAAAATAAACAACCTGAAAGTTGGAGGAAGAAAAAAAAGTGTACACTCAGCCTGGAAAAACTGCAGAAAAAGAAAACCAAATAACGACGATGAGAAAATTAGTTAGAAGAAAGAAGATTAGAACTAAAATTTTTATAAATAATTTAGAAACTTATCTAAATCTAATTGAGATCTTTTTAATATTCTTTTTTGATTAGAAATTAAGATTTTCGGTTTGTGATTAAAAAAAAAGAAAAGAAAATACGCAGTAAAGTGGACTCGAACCCACAAACTTGGATTGAGAGATGCAACAACAAACCATTAAAACACATTAACTTTTTGGTAAATAGGGACCCCTTTATATATTTACGGGGTTTGAGGCAAATGTCTTTTTCAATTCAAACAAAACACGGCTCTGATTAGGTGAGACATTAGAACTTCTAAAAGGCCTAAGCCCACACAAAGCTCATTCTACCATATAACTGTAACCACAAACACACAGATCCCCAAAAGCAATGTTACATGGAATCAGAAACAGATACACGGAAGCGGAAACGGAAACGTTAAAAACGGAGAAGCGAATTTTTTAAAAATATTTTAAGAAGCGGGTATGTATTGAAATTGTATAAAAATTAATGTATATATAATTAAAATATATTTAAAAAAATTAATATATATAATTAAAATATATTAAGAAACTTAATATAAAATTTTTATATAATTCACAATTAAAAATATATGATTAAACATTAGACAACAAATCTAATTTGTTTACTTCCAATAAACTCATTTATCTTTAGTATTATATATTGTAAACATATCAATGAACTTAATCTTTCAAAATACTATTGAATAATTAGTCAAATTAATCATTCTAATATATCATAAAAAACTGTACAATTTTAAATATTTTTTATAAATAAAAAATAAACGACTTAATACACAAATGTAAAATTTATAAATAGTTTTAACACTTCACGGTTTTAAAAATACTATTTTATTTATAATTTTTATATTTTTTATGCAGAAAAATATTATGATAAAATTCTTTTTGATTACAAAAACATTTTTCTAAAATAGAAGCGTAAACTTCCAAAATGGAAACATAAGCTTCCAATGCATTTTTAAAGGAGTTGTTTTTGAAGCGTTATGGAAGTGAGATTCCGAAAGCATCCAAGAGCTTCTGATTCCGACTCCGATTCCGAAGCGGGAAGCGGACCTCTAACGAAGCTTCAGTGCTACTTAGCCCAAAATGGCCTATCTGACACTGTATTATTTATGACGTGCTTATTCATTTCTAAACAATTTGACAGTGGTATACCTCCAATCACTGTACATTTTTTTCTATGTTCTCTTTCATGCGACAAAAAGGTGATTTCACATAACGGTTATTTTCCGTTCTCTCCGGCCTCTGTTTCTGTACCACGATCTGAGTGTGCCTGTTTACTTCCTCGGGCAGTATCTTCCCATGGTTAACTTCCTCACTTCTCTTCAGATCGTGGGGGGTGTTGGTTACAAAACTTTACCATCACGTCGTGCTTGATGGAAAAACCACCATGGCCAAGTATCTATAAATTGGTTCCTCACCAACTCTCCAAACACACACATTCCTTTCGAGAAACAAAGATAATGAGTGATTCTCTTCGAAACCAAATGCAAAACATTTCTTTGGAATGATGAACCAAATGCCACTGTCAGTTTGTTCCCAGGCAGTCGCTTCAAACCGCTTCTCTCTTGTGGTGGTCCCTGTGAGTCCAAGAAAACAAAACCTCTGTGCCTTGATCGCCCAACTGCCTCGCCAATGAAGACTTGAAAACGCCATAACCAGACATATCATTGGACCACAACGCGTCCAATTCATTTTCCTGTCAGAGGAGGCTCTTACTCTGGTCATTCGCCGTTCACCATGGTCTTTCTCGGAATGGATGCTCACTGTCAATAGATGGTATCCAAATGTCTCGGAGACAAGCCTCAAAACAATTCCTTTTTGGGTCAAAATCCGTGGGATTCCAATCCAATACCTCACCAGTGAAACCATCGAGTTCATTGGAGGAACACTTGCTCCTATCTTCGACGTCGACTTTGATGAAAACTCAACAAGGGTTGACTTTGTGCATGTCCAACTTCTCTGGAATGTTGATATGCGCCTGCGTTTCAAGCGTAAATTCCAATTTTGTGTGAATGAAAACACCATCCTGTCATTCAAATATGAACAACTCCGCAATTTCTGTCAACGTTGTCGCCTCATGTCACATGACAAAGTCCATTGCCCACTCCGATTTGACAATGATGATGACGGTTTTGATGTTGGGGATCAAGGAGACGACAACAACGACAACAATCCTCCACCTTCTCATCATCTGGAAGAGGGTGGACCATCAAATCCGCAACGCCTAGAGGATACAACACTAACACCAATTGTTCTGCAATCTGCTTCTGCAAGTATACCAAACCAGCAAAGTCTCACTGCTGCTCGAAACTCTTGCCCTCCAGGTCTACACATTGCAGAACCTATGGTCACAAAAACATAAGCGACAAGCTGCAGAGGAAGATCAAACAGATAAACAATTAAGTCTGAGCCCGACAAAGAAGAAAGACCGCTCATAGGAATCTCAGAAATTGACTTCAGTCAACCAACTCATGGACATAGGTGCAGGGGGCCCGGAACCTTCAAAATCCCCATGAAGATATGCACCTGGAACTGTCAGGGATTCGGTGGACTGCTGAAAAAACCAAGACTTAGGAAGATAGTTCAACAATTCAATCCACAAATAATCTTCTTACTAGAAACATCTAATAGTAGTATCTATGTAAAAAAATTTGCTTCGTCGTTAGGATTTCAAGATGTCATCTGTATCCCTCCTGTTGGTAGGAGTGGTGGTCTTGCTTTAATGTGGAAGTCGTCTGTAGTTGTTTCTCGCCTCTCTGAAGATGCTCGTCTCATCGATGTACATATTAATTTCAATGGAATGGTTTTCAACTTGTCCTGTGTCTATAGTCACCCAAATCCTCAACATCGTCAAGAGCTCTAGGATAGAATCACGAATCTAGGAAATGTCAGAAATGGTCCTTGGCTTCTAATGGGAGACTTTCACGAGATTCTGTAAAACTCGGAGAAAATTGGTGGAACCACTAGAGGAAAGTGGACTTTCAAAGGACTCATAGATATGTATAACTCTTGTGATATCTCCGACCTGCAACACACTGGAAACAAGTTTTCATGGGTAGGAGAACACCACTCTCATCATATAGAGGAATGTCTAGATAGAGTCGCAACAAATGCAGAATGGTTAACTTCCTTTCCAGCCTCCATTGCCGAATACCTTCCTCTCTCGGGCTCTGATCATCGACCAGTCATTACGACCATTTCTTATACTACAAGTTCTCGGCCTCGTCATTTCAGATTTGATAAGCTACTCCTCGCTCAACCTACATTCAAAGACTATGTGACCATGGGCTGGAACTCACAAAATCTGCAACAAAATTTCTATATTACTGATCAAATACGAGAATGCAGGAAATCTCTATCCCTCTGTAAGAGAAATACTAGCCTCAATTCTTCAAAGCGTATAGAAGAATTAACCTTGGAGCTAGACTACGCAATGACTTCACAATCTCACTCTCGCCAACAAATCCACATGATTCGACAACAACTAGCCACTACATACAAAGATGAGGAAATTTATTGGTTTCAGAAAAGTAGAAATACATGGATGAAGGAAGGAGAAAGAAATACAAAATTCAGTCATGCATGTACAAAGGAACGGTATGCAAGAAATGTAATGCTCTCAATACAAGACAGTTCGG
Organism: Sisymbrium irio; assembly: GCA_000411075.1. Classification (NCBI taxonomy): domain Eukaryota; kingdom Viridiplantae; phylum Streptophyta; class Magnoliopsida; order Brassicales; family Brassicaceae; genus Sisymbrium; species Sisymbrium irio. Next base: position 35,989 of record KE156175.1, on the reverse strand, counting down.
GGACAATGATTAAAGGTGAAAGAAATTTGGGTCTTCATGCTGCAGAGTTCTATAAAGAAATATATACTAGTCAAGGATCATCTCAATTGGAGCGGACTTTTAGAGACTTTCCAAAGCATGTAACTTCCACAATGAATGACCAACTAACACGGGACTTCACTTACTCGGAAATCTACGAAGCCATCTTTTCCATTGGCAGTGACCGAGCTCCAGGACCTGATGGCCTTACTGTAAGATTCTATCAAGAATGCTGGGATATTTCTGGCTCGGATGTGATCAAAGAGGTGAGACACTTCTTCGCAACAAACGCCGTGAGTCCAGGAATAATTCACACTAACCTCTGTCTTATCCCAAAGATTACCCGACCAAATACTCTCTCTGAATATAGACCGATCACGCTCTACAATGTTATTTACAAGGTGATCTCTAAACTTTTAGTTTGCCGATTAAAAAGAATCCTCAATGAGATCATCTCAGAAGCATATGCTGCATTCATCCCGGGTCGAATGGCTTCTGACAATGTTATGATAACGAATGAACTTATGCATTCCCTCAAAGCACGTCTCCGAGTATCTCAAACTTACATGGCCGTTAAAACGGACATAAGCAAAGCGTATGACTGTATCGAATGGAGTTTTCTAGAGAAAAATCTGCAGGCTTACGACTTCTCGGAAAAATGGATTTCCTGGATCATGGGAATAGTCACTTCTACTACATTCTCAGTACTCATAAACGGCAACCCTCATGGACACATCATTCCCGAACGTGGTCTCAGACAAGGGGAACCCCATTTCACCGTACCTATTTATCCTATGTTCAGACATTCTAAGCCATCTTCTTCAAAGCCACTCAGATACGGGAAATATAAAAGGCCTCAAGATCGGTAATGGTGTACCTCACACATTTACTATTTGCTGATTATTCACTATTCTTCATTTAAGCAAATTCAAGAAATTGCCGGCTGCTAAAAGACATATTCACCATGTATGAAGCCTCCTCTAGTCAGATGATTAATACCTCAAAATTCATTGTTACTTTTGGATCTCGGATACCAGGAGATCTTCAAGAGATACTAAAAACTATTCTTGATATAACAAATCAAGGTGGAGGAGGTAAATATCTCGGTTTACCTGAACAATTTGGCAGAAAAAACAGAGATGTTTGAAGGTATTATTGCAGCAGTAAAGAAAAGAACATTTTCATGGAAAGTCAAATATTTATCTCCGGCTGGTAAGGAAATTATGCTAAAGTCAGTGGCTATATCTATGCATGTATACTCCATGTCTTGCTTTAAGATCCCGGGTCTGATAATAGATGAAATTACTTCCATCATCCGTCGCTTTTGGTGGGACAA